>JAOWCC010001063.1:0-55484 GCA_030867875.1 Actinernus sp. WN-2022 | reverse complement strand
AAGATTAGCTCGCGGTCAGGAATCTATGAATTTGCTGGAAAGATGGAATCTCTCCGTTTGAGAATTTTAAGGCACATTCAACGTTTTTAAGATTAGCTCGCGGTCAGGAATCTATGAATTTGCTGGAAAGATGGAATCTCTTCGTTTGAGAATTTTAAGGCACATTCAACGTTTTTAAGATTAGCTCGCGGTCAGGAATCTATGAATTTGCTGGAAAGATGGAATCTCTCCGTTTGAGAATTTTACGGCACATTCAACGTTTTTAAGATTAGCTCGCGGTCAGGAATCTATGAATTTGCTGGAAAGATGGAATCTCTCCGTTTGAGAATTTTACGGCACATTCAACGTTTTTAAGATTAGCTCGCGGTCAGGAATCTATGAATTTGCTGGAAAGATGGAATCTCTCCGTTTGAGAATTTTAAGGCACATTCAACGTTTTTAAGATTAGCTCGCGGTCAGGAATCTATGAATTTGCTGGAAAGATGGAATCTCTCCGTTTGAGAATTTTAAGGCACATTCAACGTTTTTAAGATTAGCTCGCGGTCAGGAATCTATGAATTTGCTGGAAAGATGGAATCTCTCCGTTTGAGAATTTTAAGGCACATTCAACGTTTTTAAGATTAGCTCGCGGTCAGGAATCTATGAATTTGCTGGAAAGATGGAATCTCTCCGTTTGAGAATTTACGGCACATTCAACGTTTTTAAGATTAGCTCGCGGTCAGGAATCTATGAATTTGCTGGAAAGATGGAATCTCTCCGTTTGAGAATTTTACGGCACATTCAACGTTTTTAAGATTAGCTCGCGGTCAGGAATCTATGAATTTGCTGGAAAGATGGAATCTCTCCGTTTGAGAATTTTAAGGCACATTCAACGTTTTTAAGATTAGCTCGCGGTCAGGAATCTATGAATTTGCTGGAAAGATGGAATCTCTCCGTTTGAGAATTTTAAGGCACATTCAACGTTTTTAAGATTAGCTCGCGGTCAGGAATCTATGAATTTGCTGGAAAGATGGAATCTCTCCGTTTGAGAATTTTACGGCACATTCAACGTTTTTAAGATTAGCTCGCGGTCAGGAATCTATGAATTTGCTGGAAAGATGGAATCTCTCCGTTTGAGAATTTTACGGCACATTCAACGTTTTTAAGATTAGCTCGCGTCAGGAATCTATGAATTTGCTGGAAAGATGGAATCTCTCCGTTTGAGAATTTTAAGGCACATTCAACGTTTTAAGATTAGCTCGCGGTCAGGAATCTATGAATTTGCTGGAAAGATGGAATCTCTCCGTTTGAGAATTTTACGGCACATTCAACGTTTTTAAGATTAGCTCGCGCTCAGGAATCTATGAAATTGCTGTAAAGATGGAATCTCTCCGTTTGAGAATTTTAAGGCACATTCAACGTTTTTAAGATTAGCTCGCGGTCAGGAATCTATGAATTTGCTGGAAAGATGGAATCTCTCCGTTTGAGAATTTTACGGCACATTCAACGTTTTTAAGATTAGCTCGCGGTCAGGAATCTATGAATTTGCTGGAAAGATGGAATCTCTCCGTTTGAGAATTTTAAGGCACATTGAACGTTTTTAATTCATCATTCCTGATTCCTGATTCATCATTCATCATTCCTGATTCATCATTCCTGATTCCCGATTCCTGATTCATCATTCCTGATTCATCATTCCTGATTCATCATTCGTCATTCCTGATTCATCATTCCTGATTCCTGATTCATCATTCATGATTCCTGATTCATCATTCCTGATTCCTGATTCATCATTCCTGATTCATGATTCACCATTCCTGATTCCTGATTCATCATTCCTCTTTCCTGATTCATCATTCCTGATTCCTGATTCATCATTCCTGATTCCTGATTCATCATTCCTCATTCCTGATTCATCAATCCTCATTCCTGATTCATCATTCCTGATTGCTGATTGATCATTCCTCTTTCCTGATTGATCATTCCTCATTCCTGATTCATCATTCCTGATTCCTGATTCATCATTCCTGATTCCTGATTCATCACTCCTGATTTCTGATTCCTGATTCCTGATTCATCATTCCTGATTCATCATTCCTGATTCCTGATTCATCATTGCTGATTCCTGATTCATCATTCATCATTCCTGATTCCTGATTCATCATTCCTGATTCATCATTCATCATTCCTGATTCATCATTGCTGATTCCTGATTCATCATTGCTGATTCCTGATTCATCATTCCTGATTCATGATTCACCATTCCTGATTCCTGATTCATCATTCCTCTTTCCTGATTCATCATTCCTGATTCCTGATTCATCATTCATCATTCCTGATTCATGATTCATCATTCCTGATTCATCATTCATCATTCCTGATTCATCATTGCTGATTGCTGATTCATCATTCCTGATTCCTGATTCATCATTCTTGATTCATGATTCACCATTCCTGATTCCTGATTCATCATTCCTCTCTCCTGATTCATCATTCCTGATTCCTGATTCATCATTCCTGATTCCTGATTCATCATTCCTCATTCCTGATTCATCAATCCTCATTCCTGATTCATCATACCTGACTCCTGATTGATCATTCCTCTTTCCTGATTGATCATTCCTGATTCCTGATTGATCATTCCTGATTCCTGATTGATCATTCCTGATTCCTGATTAATCACTCCTGATTCCTGATTCCTGATTCCTGATTCATCATTGCTGATTCCTGATTCATCATTGCTGATTCCTGATTCATCATTACTGATTCCTGATTCATCATTCCTGATTCATCATTCCTGATTCATCATTCCTGATTCCTGTTTCATCATTCCTGATTCCTGATTCATCATGCCTGATTCATGATTCACCATTCCTGATTCCTGATTCGTCATTCCTCTTTCCTGATTCATCATTCCTGATTCCTGATACATCATTCATCATTCCTGATTCATCATTCCTGATTCCTGATTCATCATTCCTGATTCCTGATTCATCATTCATCATTCCTGATTCATCATTCCTCATTCCTGATTCATCATTCCTGATTCCTGATTGATCATTCCTCATTCCTGATTGATCATTCCTCATTCCTGATTCATCATTCCTGATTCTTGATTCATCATTCCTGATTGCTGATTAATCACTCCTGATTGCTGATTCCTGATTCATCATTCCTGATTCCTGATTCCTGATTCATCATTCATCATTCCTGATTCATCATTCCTGATTTCTGATTCATCATTGCTGATTCCTGATTCATCATTCATCATTCCTGATTCCTGATTCATCATTCCTGATTCATCATTCATCATTCCTGATTCATCATTCATCATTCCTGCTTCATCATTGCTGATTCCTGATTCATCATTCATCATTCCTGATTCCTGATTCATCATTCCTGATTCATCATTCATCATTCCTGATTCATCATTCATCATTCCTGATTCATCATTCCTTATTCCTGATTCATCATTCATCATTCCTGATTCATCATTCCTGATTCCTGATTCATCATTCCTGATTCCTGATTCATCATTCCTGATTCATCATTCCTGATTCATCATTCATCATTCCTGATTCATCATTCCTGATTCATCATTCACCATTCCTGATTCCTGATTCGTCATTCCTCTTTCCTGATTCATCATTCCTGATTCCTGATACATCATTCATCATTCCTGATTCATCATTCCTGATTCCTGATTCATCATTCCTGATTCCTGATTCATCATTCATCATTCCTGATTCATCATTCCTCATTCCTGATTGATCATTCCTCATTCCTGATTGATCATTCCTCATTCCTGATTGATCATTCCTCATTCCTGATTCATCATTCCTGATTCTTGATTCATCATTCCTGATTCCTGATTAATCACTCCTGATTCCTGATTCCTGATTCATCATTCCTGATTCCTCATTCCTGATTCATCATTCATCATTCCTGATTCATCATTCCTGATTTCTGATTCATCATTGCTGATTCCTGATTCATCATTCATCATTCCTGATTCCTGATTCATCATTCATCATTCCTGATTCCTGATTCATCATTCCTGATTCATCATTCATCATTCCTGATTCATCATTCATCATTCCTGATTCATCATTGCGGATTCCTGATTCATCATTCATCATTCCTGATTCCTGATTCAACATTCCTGATTCATCATTCATCATTCCTGATTCATCATTGCTGATTCCTGATTCATCATTCATCATTCCTGATTCCTGATTCATCATTCCTGATTCATCATTCATCATTCCTGATTCATCATTCATCATTCCTGATTCATCATTCCTGATTCATCATTCCTTATTCCTGATTCATCATTCATCATTCCTGATTCATCATTCCTGATTCCTGATTCATCATTCCTGATTCCTGATTCCTGATTCATCATTCCTGATTCATCATGCCTGATTCATCATTCATCATTCCTGATTCATCATTCCTGATTCATGATTCACCATTCCTGATTCCTGATTCGTCATTCCTCTTTCCTGATTCATCATTCCTGATTCCTGATACATCATTCATCATTCCTGATTCATCATTCCTGATTCCTGATTCATCATTCCTGATTCCTGATTCATCATTCCTGATTCATCATTCCTCATTCCTGATTCATCATTCCTGATTCCTGATTGATCATTCCTCATTCCTGATTGATCATTCCTCATTCCTGATTCATCATTCCTGATTCTTGATTCATCATTCCTGATTCCTGATTAATCACTCCTGATTCCTGATTCCTGATTCATCATTCCTGATTCCTCATTCCTGATTCATCATTCATCATTCCTGATTCATCATTCCTGATTTCTGATTCATCATTGCTGATTCCTGATTCATCATTCATCATTCCTGATTCCTGATTCATCATTCCTGATTCATCATTCATCATTCCTGATTCATCATTCATCATTCCTGATTCGTCATTCATCATTCCTGATTCATCATTCCTGATTCCTGATTCCTGATTCATCATTCCTGATTCCTGATTCCTGATTCATCATTCCTGATTCATCATTCCTGATTTATCATTCATCATTCCTGATTCCTGATTCATCATTCCTGATTCATCATTCCTGATTCATCATTCATCATTCCTGATTCATCATTCCTGATTCCTGATTCCTGATTCATCATTCATCATTCCTGATTCCTGATTCATCATTCCTGATTCATCATTCATCATTCCTGATTCATCATTCCTGAATCATCATTCCTGATTCCTGATTCATCATTCCTGATTCCTGATTCATCATTCCTGATTCATCATTCCTAATTCATCATTCCTGATTACTGCCTCATCATTCATCATTCCTGATTCATCATTCCTTATTCCTGATTCATCATTCCTGATTCTTGATTCCTGATTCATCATTCCTGATTCATCATTCCTGATTCATCATTCATCATACCTGATTCATCATTCCTTATTCCTGATTCATCATTCCTGATTCCTGATTCATCATTCATCATTCCTGATTCATCATTCATCATTCATCATTCCTGATTCGTCATTCATCTATGAATTTTCTGGAATCTATGAATTTGCTGGCAAGATGGAATCTCTCCTGATTCATCATTCCTGATTCATCATTCATCATTCCTGATTCATCATTCCTGATTTCTGATTCATCATTGCTGATTCCTGATTCATCATTCATCATTCCTGATTCATCATTCATCATTCCTGATTCATCATTCCTGATTCATCATTCCTTATTCCTGATTCATCATTCATCATTCCTGATTCATCATTCCTGATTCCTGATTCATCATTCCTGATTCCTGATTCCTGATTCATCATTCCTGATTCATCATTCCTGATTCATCATTCATCATTCCTGATTCATCATTCCTGATTCATGATTCACCATTCCTGATTCCTGATTCGTCATTCCTCTTTCCTGATTCATCATTCCTGATTCCTGATACATCATTCATCATTCCTGATTCATCATTCCTGAATCCTGATTCATCATTTTACGGCACATTCAACGTTTTTAAGATTAGCTCGCGGTCAGGAATCTATGAATTTGCTGGAAAGATGGAATCTCTCCGTTTGAGAATTTTACGGCACATTCAACGTTTTTAAGATTAGCTCGCGGTCAGGAATCTAGGAATTTGCTGGAAAGATGGAATCTCTCCGTTTGAGAATTTTAAGGCACATTCAACGTTTTTAAGATTAGCTCGCGGTCAGGAATCTATGAATTTGCTGGAAAGATGGAATCTCTCCGGTTGAGAATTTTACGGCACATTCAACGTTTTTAAGATTAGCTCGCGGTCAGGAATCTATGAATTTGCTGGAAAGATGGAATCTCTCCGTTTGAGAATTTTACGGCACATTCAACGTTTTTAAGATTAGCTCGCGGTCAGGAATCTATGAATTTGCTGGAAAGATGGAATCTCTCCGTTTGAGAATTTTAAGGCACATTCAACGTTTTTAAGATTAGCTCGCGGTCAGGAATCTATGAATTTGCTGGAAAGATGGAATCTCTCCGTTTGAGAATTTTAAGGCACATTCAACGATTTTAAGATTAGCTCGCGGTCAGGAATCTATGAATTTGCTGGAAAGATGGAATCTCTCTTTTTGAGAATTTTGCGGCACATTCAACGTTTTTAAGATTAGCTCGCGGTCAGGAATCTATGAATTTGCTGGAAAGATGGAATCTCTCCGTTTGAGAATTTTACGGCACATTCAACGTTTTTAAGATTAGCTCGCGGTCAGGAATCTATGAATTTGCTGGAAAGATGGAATCTCTCCGTTTGAGAATTTTAAGGCACATTCAACGTTTTTAAGATTAGCTCGCGGTCAGGAATCTATGAATTTGCTGGAAAGATGGAATCTCTCCGTTTGAGAATTTTACGGCACATTCAACGTTTTTAAAATTAGCTCGCGGTCAAGAATCTATGAATTTGCTGGAAAGATGGAATCTCTCCGTTTGAGAATTTTAAGGCATATTCAACGTTTTTAAGATTAGCTCGCGGTCAGGAATCTATGAATTTGCTGGAAAGATGGAATCTCTCCGTTTGAGAATTTTACGGCACATTCAACGTTTTTAAGATTAGCTCGCGGTCAGGAATCTATGAATTTGCTGGAAAGATGGAATCTCTCCGTTTGAGAATTTTACGGCACATTCAACGTTTTTAAGATTAGCTCGCGGTCAGGAATCTATGAATTTGCTGGAAAGATGGAATCTCTCCGTTTTAGAATTTGCGGCACATTCAACGTTTTTAAGATTAACTCGCGGTCAGGAATCTATGAATTTGCTGGAAAGATGGAATCTCTCCGTTTGAGAATTTTGCGGCACATTCAACGTTTTTAAGATTAGCTCGCGGTCAGGAATCTATGAATTTGCTGGAAAGATGGAATCTCTCCGTTTGAGAATTTTGCGGCACATTCAACGTTTTTAAGATTAGCTCGCGGTCAGGAATCTATGAATTTGCTGGAAAGATGGAATCTCTCCGTTTGAGAATTTTGCGGCACATTCAACGTTTTTAAGATTAGCTCGCGGTCAGGAATCTATGAATTTGCTGGAAAGAAGGAATCTCTCTTTTTGAGAATTTTACGGCACATTCAACGTTTTTAAGATTAGCTCGCGGTCAGGAATCTATGAATTTGCTGGAAAGATGGAATCTCTCCGTTTGAGAATATTACGGCACATTCAACGTTTTTAAGATTAGCTCGCGGTCAGGAATCTATGAATTTGCTGGAAAGATGGAATCTCTCCGTTTGAGAATTTTAAGGCACATTCAACGTTTTTAAGATTAGCTCCCGGTCAGGAATCTATGAATTTGCTGGAAAGATGGAATCTCTCCGTTTGAGAATTTTACGGCACATTCAACGTTTTTAAGATTAGCTCGCGGTCAGGAATCTATGAATTTGCTGGAAAGATGGAATCTCTCCGTTTGAGAATTTTGCCGCACATTCAACGTTTTTAAGATTAGCTCGCGGTCAGGAATCTAGGAATTTGCTGGAAAGATGGAATCTCTCCGTTTGAGAATTTTAAGGCACATTCAACGTTTTTAAGATTAGCTCGCGGTCAGGAATCTATGAATTTGCTGGAAAGATGGAATCTCTCCGGTTGAGAATTTTACGGCACATTCAACGTTTTTAAGATTAGCTCGCGGTCAGGAATCTATGAATTTGCTGGAAAGAAGGAATCTCTCTTTTTGAGAATTTTACGGCACATTCAACGTTTTTAAGATTAGCTCGCGGTCAGGAATCTATGAATTTGCTGGAAAGATGGAATCTCTCCGTTTGAGAATATTACGGCACATTCAACGTTTTTAAGATTAGCTCGCGGTCAGGAATCTATGAATTTGCTGGAAAGATGGAATCTCTCCGTTTGAGAATTTTAAGGCACATTCAACGTTTTTAAGATTAGCTCGCGGTCAGGAATCTATGAATTTGCTGGAAAGATGGAATCTCTCCGTTTGAGAATTTTACGGCACATTCAACGTTTTTAAGATTAGCTCGCGGTCAGGAATCTATGAATTTGCTGGAAAGATGGAATCTCTCCGTTTGAGAATTTTGCCGCACATTCAACGTTTTTAAGATTAGCTCGCGGTCAGGAATCTATGAATTTGCTGGAAAGATGGAATCTCTCCGTTTGAGAATTTTGCGGCACATTCAACGTTTTTAAGATTAGCTCGCGGTCAGGAATCTATGAATTTGCTGGAAAGATGGAATCTCTCCGTTTGAGAATTTTGCGGCACATTCAACGTTTTTAAGATTAGCTCGCGGTCAGGAATCTATGAATTTGCTGGAAAGAAGGAATCTCTCTTTTTGAGAATTTTACGGCACATTCAACGTTTTTAAGATTAGCTCGCGGTCAGGAATCTATGAATTTGCTGGAAAGATGGAATCTCTCCGTTTGAGAATATTACGGCACATTCAACGTTTTTAAGATTAGCTCGCGGTCAGGAATCTATGAATTTGCTGGAAAGATGGAATCTCTCTTTTTGAGAATTTTGCGGCACATTCAACGTTTTTAAGATTAGCTCGCGGTCAGGAATCTATGAATTTGCTGGAAAGATGGAATCTCTCCGTTTGAGAATAATTTTAAGTCACATTCAACGTTTTTAAGATTAGCTCGCGGTCAGGAATCTATGAATTTGCTGGAAAGATGGAATCTCTCTTTTTGAGAATTTTGCGGCACATTCAACGTTTTTAAGATTAGCTCGCGGTCAGGAATCTATGAATTTGCTGGAAAGATGGAATCTCTCCGTTTGAGAATTTTACGGCACATTCAACGTTTTTAAGATTAGCTCGCGGTCAGGAATCTATGAATTTGCTGGAAAGATGGAATCTCTCCGTTTGAGAATTTTAAGGCACATTCAACGTTTTTAAGATTAGCTCGCGGTCAGGAATCTATGAATTTGCTGGAAAGATGGAATCTCTCCGTTTGAGAATTTTACGGCACATTCAACGTTTTTAAGATTAGCTCGCGGTCAGGAATCTATGAATTTGCTGGAAAGATGGAATCTCTCCGTTTGAGAATTTTAAGGCATATTCAACGTTTTTAAGATTAGCTCGCGGTCAGGAATCTATGAATTTGCTGGAAAGATGGAATCTCTCCGTTTGATAATTTTACGGCACATTCAACGTTTTTAAGATTAGCTCGCGGTCAGGAATCTATGAATTTGCTGGAAAGATGGAATCTCTCCGTTTGAGAATTTTACGGCACATTCAACGTTTTTAAGATTAGCTCGCGGTCAGGAATCTATGAATTTGCTGGAAAGATGGAATCTCTCCGTTTGAGAATTTTACGGCACATTCAACGTTTTTAAGATTAGCTCGCGGTCAGGAATCTATGAATTTGCTGGAAAGATGGAATCTCTCCGTTTGAGAATTTGCGGCACATTCAACGTTTTTAAGATTAACTCGCGGTCAGGAATCTATGAATTTGCTGGAAAGATGGAATCTCTCCGTTTGAGAATTTTGCGGCACATTCAACGTTTTTAAGATTAGCTCGCGGACAGGAATCTATGAATTTGCTGGAAAGATGGAATCTCTCCGTTTGAGAATTTTAAGGCATATTCAACGTTTTTAAGATTAGCTCGCGGTCAGGAATCTATGAATTTGCTGGAAAGATGGAATCTCTCCGTTTGAGAATTTTACGGCACATTCAACGTTTTTAAGATTAGCTCGCGGTCAGGAATCTATGAATTTGCTGGAAAGATGGAATCTCTCCGTTTGAGAATTTTACGGCACATTCAACGTTTTTAAGATTAGCTCGCGGTCAGGAATCTATGAATTTGCTGGAAAGATGGAATCTCTCCGTTTGAGAATTTGCGGCACATTCAACGTTTTTAAGATTAACTCGCGGTTAGGAATCTATGAATTTGCTGGAAAGATGGAATCTCTCCGATTGAGAATTTTGCGGCACATTCAACGTTTTTAAGATTAGCTCGCGGTCAGGAATCTATGAATTTGCTGGAAAGATGGAATCTCTCCGTTTGAGAATTTTGCGGCACATTCAACGTTTTTAAGATTAGCTCGCGGTCAGGAATCTATGAATTTGCTGGAAAGATGGAATCTCTCCGTTTGAGAATTTTGCGGCACATTCAACGTTTTTAAGATTAGCTCGCGGTCAGGAATCTATGAATTTGCTGGAAAGAAGGAATCTCTCTTTTGAGAATTTTACGGCACATTCAACGTTTTTAAGATTAGCTCGCGGTCAGGAATCTATGAATTTGCTGGAAAGATGGAATCTCTCCGTTTGAGAATATTACGGCACATTCAACGTTTTTAAGATTAGCTCGCGGTCAGGAATCTATGAATTTGCTGGAAAGATGGAATCTCTCCGTTTGAGAATTTTAAGGCACATTCAACGTTTTTAAGATTAGCTCCCGGTCAGGAATCTATGAATTTGCTGGAAAGATGGAATCTCTCCGTTTGAGAATTTTACGGCACATTCAACGTTTTTAAGATTAGCTCGCGGTCAGGAATCTATGAATTTGCTGGAAAGATGGAATCTCTCCGTTTGAGAATTTTGCCGCACATTCAACGTTTTTAAGATTAGCTCGCGGTCAGGAATCTAGGAATTTGCTGGAAAGATGGAATCTCTCCGTTTGAGAATTTTACGGCACATTCAACGTTTTTAAGATTAGCTCGCGGTCAGGAATCTATGAATTTGCTGGAAAGATGGAATCTCTCCGTTTGAGAATTTTACGGCACATTCAACGTTTTTAAGATTAGCTCGCGGTCAGGAATCTATGAATTTGCTGGAAAGATGGAATCTCTCCGTTTGAGAATTTGCGGCACATTCAACGTTTTTAAGATTAACTCGCGGTTAGGAATCTATGAATTTGCTGGAAAGATGGAATCTCTCCGATTGAGAATTTTGCGGCACATTCAACGTTTTTAAGATTAGCTCGCGGTCAGGAATCTATGAATTTGCTGGAAAGATGGAATCTCTCCTTTTGAGAATTTTGCGGCACATTCAACGTTTTTAAGATTAGCTCGCGGTCAGGAATCTATGAATTTGCTGGAAAGATGGAATCTCTCCGTTTGAGAATTTTGCCGCACATTCAACGTTTTTAAGATTAGCTCTCGGTCAGGAATCTAGGAATTTGCTGGAAAGATGGAATCTCTCCGTTTGAGAATTTTAAGGCACATTCAACGTTTTTAAGATTAGCTCGCGGTCAGGAATCTATGAATTTGCTGGAAAGATGGAATCTCTCCGGTTGAGAATTTTACGGCACATTCAACGTTTTTAAGATTAGCTCGCGGTCAGGAATCTATGAATTTGCTGGAAAGATGGAATCTCTCCGTTTGAGAATATTACGGCACATTCAACGTTTTTAAGATTAGCTCGCGGTCAGGAATCTATGAATTTGCTGGAAAGATGGAATCTCTCCGTTTGAGAATTTTAAGGCACATTCAACGTTTTTAAGATTAGCTCCCGGTCAGGAATCTATGAATTTGCTGGAAAGATGGAATCTCTCCGTTTGAGAATTTTACGGCACATTCAACGTTTTTAAGATTAGCTCGCGTTCAGGAATCTATGAATTTGCTGGAAAGATGGAATCTCTCCGTTTGAGAATTTTGCCGCACATTCAACGTTTTTAAGATTAGCTCGCGGTCAGGAATCTAGGAATTTGCTGGAAAGATGGAATCTCTCCGTTTGAGAATTTTACGGCACATTCAACGGTTTTAAGATTAGCTCGCGGTCAGGAATCTATGAATTTGCTGGAAAGATGGAATCTCTCCGTTTGAGAATTTTACGGCACATTCAACGTTTTTAAGATTAGCTCGCGGTCAGGAATCTATGAATTTGCTGGAAAGATGGAATCTCTCCGTTTGAGAATTTGCGGCACATTCAACGTTTTTAAGATTAACTCGCGGTCAGGAATCTATGAATTTGCTGGAAAGATGGAATCTCTCCGTTTGAGAATTTTGCGGCACATTCAACGTTTTTAAGATTAGCTCGCGGTCAGGAATATATGAATTTGCTGGAAAGATGGAATCTCTCCGTTTGAGAATTTTGCGGCACATTCAACGTTTTTAAGATTAGCTCGCGGTCAGGAATCTATGAATTTGCTGGAAAGATGGAATCTCTCCGTTTGAGAATTTTGCGGCACATTCAACGTTTTTAAGATTAGCTCGCGGTCAGGAATCTATGAATTTGCTGGAAAGATGGAATCTCTCCGTTTGAGAATTTTGCGGCACATTCAACGTTTTTAAGATTAGCTCGCGGTCAGGAATCTATGAATTTGCTGGAAAGATGGAATCTCTCCGTTTGAGAATTTTGCGGCACATTCAACGTTTTTAAGATTAGCTCGCGGTCAGGAATCTATGAATTTGCTGGAAAGATGGAATCTCTCCGTTTGAGAATTTTACGGCACATTCAACGTTTTTAAGATTAGCTCGCGGTCAGGAATCTATGAATTTGCTGGAAAGATGGAATCTCTCCGTTTGAGAATTTTAAGGCACATTGAACGTTTTTAATTCATCATTCCTGATTCCTGATTCATCATTCATCATTCCTGATTCATCATTCCTGATTCCTGATTCCTGATTCATCATTCCTGATTCATCATTCCTGATTCATCATTCGTCATTCCTGATTCATCATTCCTGATTCCTGATTCATCATTCATGATTCCTGATTCATCATTCCTGATTCCTGATTCATCATTCCTGATTCATGATTCACCATTCCTGATTCCTGATTCATCATTCCTCTTTCCTGATTCATCATTCCTGATTCCTGATTCATCATTCCTGATTCCTGATTCATCATTCCTCATTCCTGATTCATCAATCCTCATTCCTGATTCATCATTCCTGATTCCTGATTGATCATTCCTCTTTCCTGATTGATCATTCCTCATTCCTGATTCATCATTCCTCATTCCTGATTCATCATTCCTGATTCCTGATTCATCACTCCTGATTTCTGATTCCTGATACCTGATTCATCATTGCTGATTCCTGATTCATCATTGCTGATTCCTGATTCATCATTCATCATTCCTGATTCCTGATTCATCATTCCTGATTCATCATTCATCATTCCTGATTCATCATTGCTGATTCCTGATTCATCATTCATCATTCCTGATTCCTGATTCATCATTACTGATTCCTGATTCATCATTCCTGATTCACCATTCCTGATTCATCATTCCTGATTCCTGTTTCATCATTCCTGATTCCTGATTCATCATTCCTGATTCATGATTCACCATTCCTGATTCCTGATTCGTCATTCCTCTTTCCTGATTCATCATTCCTGATTCCTGATACATCATTCATCATTCCTGATTCATCATTCCTGATTCCTGATTCATCATTCCTGATTCCTGATTCATCACTCCTGATTTCTGATTCCTGATTCCTGATTCATCATTCCTGATTCATAATTCCTGATTCCTGATTCATCATTGCTGATTCGTGATTCATCATTCATCATTCCTAATTCCTGATTCATCATTCCTGATTCATCATTCATCATTCCTGATTCATCATTGCTGATTCCTGATTCATCATTCCTGATTCATGATTCACCATTCCTGATTCCTGATTCATCATTCCTCTTTCCTGATTCATCATTCCTGATTCCTGATTCATCATTCATCATTCCTGATTCCTGATTCATCATTCCTGATTCATCATTCATCATTCCTGATTCATCATTGCTGATTCCTGATTCATCATTCCTGATTCCTGATTCATCATTCTTGATTCATGATACACCATTCCTGATTCCTGATTCATCATTCCTCTTTCCTGATTCATCATTCCTGATTCCTGATTCATCATTCCTGATTCCTGATTCCTCATTCCTCATTCCTGATTCATCAATCCTCATTCCTGATTCATCATACCTGACTCCTGATTGATCATTCCTCTTTCCTGATTGATCATTCCTGATTCCTGATTGATCATTCCTGATTCCTGATTGATCATTCCTGATTCCTGATTAATCACTCCTGATTCCTGATTCCTGATTCCTGATTCATCATTGCTGATTCCTGATTCATCATTGCTGATTCCTGATTCATCATTCATCATTCCTGATTCCTGATTCATCATTCCTGATTCATCATTCATCATTCCTGATTCATCATTGCTGATTCCTGATTCATCATTCATCATTCCTGATTCCTGATTCATCATTACTGATTCCTGATTCATCATTCCTGATTCATCATTCCTGATTCATCATTCCTGATTCCTGTTTCATCATTCCTGATTCCT
Source organism: Actinernus sp. WN-2022 (assembly GCA_030867875.1). Classification (NCBI taxonomy): domain Eukaryota; kingdom Metazoa; phylum Cnidaria; class Anthozoa; order Actiniaria; family Actinernidae; genus Actinernus; species Actinernus sp. WN-2022. The sequence continues at coordinate 40,780 of JAOWCC010001063.1, read as the reverse complement.
GATTCATCATGCCTGATTCATCATTCCTGATTCATCATTCATCATTGCTGATTCATCATTCCTGATTCCTGATTCATCATTCATCATTCCTGATTCCTGATTCATCATTCCTGATTCATCATTCATCATTCCTGATTCATCATTCCTGAATCATCATTCCTGATTCCTGATTCATCATTCCTGATTCCTGATTCATCATTCCTGATTCATCATTCCTAATTCATCATTCCTGATTACTGACTCATCATTCATCATTCCTGATTCATCATTCCTTATTCCTGATTCATCATTCCTGATTCTTGATTCCTGATTCATCATTCCTGATTCATCATTCCTGATTCATCATTCCTGATTCATCATTCATCATACCTGATTCATCATTCCTTATTCCTGATTCATCATTCCTGATTCCTGATTCATCATTCATCATTCCTGATTCATCATTCATCATTCATCATTCCTGATTCGTCATTCATCTATGAATTTTCTGGAATCTATGAATTTGCTGGCAAGATGGAATCTCTCCTGATTCATCATTCCTGATTCCTGATTCATCATTCCTGATTCATCATTCCTGATTCATGATTCACCATTCCTGATTTCTGATTCGTCATTCCTCTTTCCTGATTCATCATTCCTGATTCCTGATACATCATTCATCATTCCTGATTCATCATTCCTGATTCCTGATTCATCATTGCTGATTCCTGATTCATCATTCATCATTCCTGATTCCTGATTCATCATTCCTGATTCATCATTCATCATTCCTGATTCATCATTGCTGATTCCTGATTCATCATTCCTGATTCCTGATTCATCATTCCTGATTCATGATTCACCATTCCTGATTCCTGATTCATCATTCCTCTTTCCTGATTCATCATTCCTGATTCCTGATTCATCATTCATCATTCCTGATTCATGATTCATCATTCCTGATTCATCATTCATCATTCCTGATTCATCATTGCTGATTCCTGATTCATCATTCCTGATTCCTGATTCATCATTCTTGATTCATGATTCACCATTCCTGATTCCTGATTCATCATTCCTCTTTCCTGATTCATCATTCCTGATTCCTGATTCATCATTCCTGATTCTTGATTCATCATTCCTCATTCCTGATTCATCAATCCTCATTCCTGATTCATCATACCTGACTCCTGATTGATCATTCCTCTTTCCTGATTGATCATTCCTGATTCCTGATTGATCATTCCTGATTCCTGATTGATCATTCCTGATTCCTGATTAAATACTCCTGATTCCTGATTCCTGATTCCTGATTCATCATTGCTGATTCCTGATTCATCATTGCTGATTCCTGATTCATCATTACTGATTCCTGATTCATCATTCCTGATTCATCATTCCTGATTCATCATTCCTGATTCCTGTTTCATCATTCCTGATTCCTGATTCATCATGCCTGATTCATGATTCACCATTCCTCATTCCTGATTTGTCTTTCCTCTTTCCTGATTCATCATTCCTGATTCCTGATACATCATTCATCATTCCTGATTCATCATTCCTGATTCCTGATTCATCATTCCTGATTCCTGATTCATCATTCCTCATTCCTGATTCATCATTCCTCATTCCTGATTCATCATTCCTGATTCCTGATTGATCATTCCTCATTCCTGATTGATCATTCCTCATTCCTGATTCATCATTCCTGATTCTTGATTCATCATTCCTGATTGCTGATTAATCACTCCTGATTGCTGATTCCTGATTCATCATTCCTGATTCCTGATTCCTGATTCATCATTCATCATTCCTGATTCATCATTCCTGATTTCTGATTCATCATTGCTGATTCCTGATTCATCATTGATCATTCCTGATTCCTGATTCATCATTCCTGATTCATCATTCATCATTCCTGATTCATCATTCATCATTCCTGCTTCATCATTGCTGATTCCTGATTCATCATTCATCATTCCTGATTCCTGATTCATCATTCCTGATTCATCATTCATCATTCCTGATTCATCATTCATCATTCCTGATTCATCATTCCTTATTCCTGATTCATCATTCATCATTCCTGATTCATCATTCCTGATTCCTGATTCATCATTCCTGATTCCTGATTCATCATTCCTGATTCATCATTCCTGATTCATCATTCATCATTCCTGATTCATCATTCCTGATTCATCATTCACCATTCCTGATTCCTGATTCGTCATTCCTCTTTCCTGATTCATCATTCCTGATTCCTGATACATCATTCATCATTCCTGATTCATCATTCCTGATTCCTGATTCATCATTCCTCATTCCTGATTCATCATTCATCATTCCTGATTCATCATTCCTCATTCCTGATTCATCATTCCTCATTCCTGATTGATCATTCCTCATTCCTGATTGATCATTCCTCATTCCTGATTCATCATTCCTGATTCTTGATTCATCATTCCTGATTCCTGATTAATCACTCCTGATTCCTGATTCCTGATTCATCATTCCTGATTCCTCATTCCTGATTCATCATTCATCATTCCTGATTCATCATTCCTGATTTCTGATTCATCATTGCTGATTCCTGATTCATCATTCATCATTCCTGATTCCTGATTCATCATTCCTGATTCCTGATTCATCATTCATCATTCCTGATTCATCATTCCTCATTCCTGATTCATCATTCCTGATTCCTGATTGATCATTCCTCATTCCTGATTGATCATTCCTCATTCCTGATTCATCATTCCTGATTCTTGATTCATCATTCCTGATTGCTGATTAATCACTCCTGATTGCTGATTCCTGATTCATCATTCCTGATTCCTGATTCCTGATTCATCATTCATCATTCCTGATTCATCATTCCTGATTTCTGATTCATCATTGCTGATTCCTGATTCATCATTCATCATTCCTGATTCCTGATTCATCATTCCTGATTCATCATTCATCATTCCTGATTCATCATTCATCATTCCTGCTTCATCATTGCTGATTCCTGATTCATCATTCCTCATTCCTGATTGATCATTCCTCATTCCTGATTCCTCATTCCTGATTCATCATTCATCATTCCTGATTCATCATTCCTGATTTCTGATTCATCATTGCTGATTCCTGATTCATCATTCATCATTCCTGATTCCTGATTCATCATTCATCATTCCTGATTCCTGATTCATCATTCCTGATTCATCATTCATCATTCCTGATTCATCATTCATCATTCCTGATTCATCATTGCTGATTCCTGATTCATCATTCATCATTCCTGATTCCTGATTCATCATTCCTGATTCATCATTCCTGATTCATCATTCATCATTCCTGATTCATCATTGCTGATTCCTGATTCATCATTCCTGATTCATGATTCACCATTCCTGATTCCTGATTCATCATTCCTCTTTCCTGATTCATCATTCCTGATTCCTGATTCATCATTCATCATTCCTGATTCCTGATTCATCATTCCTGATTCATCATTCATCATTCCTGATTCATCATTGCTGAGTCCTGATTCATCATTCCTGATTCCTGATTCATCATTCTTGATTCATGATTCACCATTCCTGATTCCTGATTCATCATTCCTCTTTCCTGATTCATCATTCCTGATTCCTGATTCATCATTCCTGATTCCTGATTCCTCATTCCTCATTCCTGATTCATCAATCCTCATTCCTGATTCATCATACCTGACTCCTGATTGATCATTCCTCTTTCCTGATTGATCATTCCTGATTCCTGATTGATCATTCCTGATTCCTGATTGATCATTCCTGATTCCTGATTAATCACTCCTGATTCCTGATTCCTGATTCCTGATTCATCATTGCTGATTCCTGATTCATCATTGCTGATTCCTGATTCATCATTCATCATTCCTGATTCCTGATTCATCATTCCTGATTCATCATTCATCATTCCTGATTCATCATTGCTGATTCCTGATTCATCATTCATCATTCCTGATTCCTGATTCATCATTACTGATTCCTGATTCATCATTCCTGATTCATCATTCCTGATTCATCATTCCTGATTCCTGTTTCATCATTCCTGATTCCTGATTCATCATGCCTGATTCATGATTCACCATTCCTGATTCCTGATTCGTCATTCCTCTTTCCTGATTCATCATTCCTGATTCCTGATACATCATTCATCATTCCTGATTCATCATTCCTGATTCCTGATTCATCATTCCTGATTCCTGATTCATCATTCATCATTCCTGATTCATCATTCCTCATTCCTGATTCATCATTCCTGATTCCTGATTGATCATTCCTCATTCCTGATTGATCATTCCTCATTCCTGATTCATCATTCCTGATTCTTGATTCATCATTCCTGATTGCTGATTAATCACTCCTGATTGCTGATTCCTGATTCATCATTCCTGATTCCTGATTCCTGATTCATCATTCATCATTCCTGATTCATCATTCCTGATTTCTGATTCATCATTGCTGAGTCCTGATTCATCATTCATCATTCCTGATTCCTGATTCATCATTCCTGATTCATCATTCATCATTCCTGATTCATCATTGCTGATTCCTGATTCATCATTCCTGATTCATCATTCATCATTCCTGATTCATCATTCATCATTCCTGATTCATCATTCCTTATTCCTGATTCATCATTCATCATTCCTGATTCATCATTCCTGATTCCTGATTCATCATTCCTGATTCCTGATTCATCATTGCTGATTCGTGATTCATCATTCATCATTCCTAATTCCTGATTCATCATTTCCTGATTCCTGATTCATCATTCCTGATTCATCATTGCTGATTCCTGATTCATCATTCCTGATTCATGATTCACCATTCCTGATTCCTGATTCATCATTCCTCTTTCTGATTCATCATTCCTGATTCCTGATTCATCATTCATCATTCCTGATTCCTGATTCATCATTCCTGATTCATCATTCATCATTCCTGATTCATCATTGCTGATTCCTGATTCATCATTCCTGATTCCTGATTCATCATTCTTGATTCATGATACACCATTCTGATTCCTGATTCATCATTCCTCTTTCCTGATTCATCATTCCTGATTCCTGATTCATCATTCCTGATTCCTGATTCCTCATTCCTCATTCCTGATTCATCAATCCTCATTCCTGATTCATCATACCTGACTCCTGATTGATCATTCCTCTTTCCTGATTGATCATTCCTGATTCTGATTGATCATTCCTGATTCCTGATTGATCATTCCTGATTCCTGATTAATCACTCCTGATTCCTGATTCCTGATTCCTGATTCATCATTGCTGATTCTGATCATCATTGCTGATTCTGATTCATCATTCATCATTCCTGATTCCTGATTCATCATTACTGATTCATCATTCATCATTCCTGATCATCATTCCTGAATCATCATTCCTGATTCCTGATTCATCATTCCTGATTCCTGATTCATCATTCCTGATTCATCATTCCTAATTCATCATTCCTGATTACTGACTCATCATTCATCATTCCTGATTCATCATTCCTTATTCCTGATTCATCATTCCTGATTCTTGATTCCTGATTCATCATTCCTGATTCATCATTCCTGATTCATCATTCCTGATCATCATTCATCATACCTGATTCATCATTCCTTATTCCTGATTCATCATTCCTGATTCCTGATTCATCATTCATCATTCCTGATTCATCATTCATCATTCATCATTCCTGATTCGTCATTCAATCTATGAATTTTCTGGAATCTATGAATTTGCTGGCAAGATGGAATCTCTCCTGATTCATCATTCCTGATTCCTGATTCATCATTCCTGATTCATCATTCCTGATTCATGATTCACCATTCCTGATTCCTGATTCGTCATTCCTCTTTCCTGATTCATCATTCCTGATTCCTGATACATCATTCATCATTCCTGATTCATCATCCTGATTCCTGATTCATCATTGCTGATTCCTGATTCATCATTCATCATTCCTGATTCCTGATTCATCATTCTGATTCATCATTCATCATTCCTGATTCATCATTGCTGATTCCTGATTCATCATTCCTGATTCCTGATTCATCATTCCTGATTCATGATTCACCATTCCTGATTCCTGATTCATCATTCCTCTTTCCTGATTCATCATTCCTGATTCCTGATTCATCATTCATCATTCCTGATCATGATTCATCATTCCTGATCATCATTCATCATTCCTGATTCATCATTGCTGATTCCTGATTCATCATTCCTGATTCCTGATTCATCATTCTTGATTCATGATTCACCATTCCTGATTCCTGATTCATCATTCCTCTTTCCTGATTCATCATTCCTGATTCCTGATTCATCATTCCTGATTCTTGATTCATCATTCCTCATTCCTGATTCATCAATCCTCATTCCTGATTCATCATACCTGACTCTGATTGATCATTCCTCTTCCTGATTGATCATTCCTGATTCCTGATTGATCATTCCTGATTCCTGATTGATCATTCCTGATTCCTGATTAAATACTCCTGATTCCTGATTCCTGATTCTGATTCATCATTGCTGATTCCTGATTCATCATTGCTGATTCCTGATTCATCATTACTGATTCCTGATTCATCATTCCTGATTCATCATTCCTGATTCATCATTCCTGATTCCTGTTTCATCATTCCTGATTCCTGATTCATCATGCCTGATTCATGATTCACCATTCCTGATTCCTGATTCGTCATTCCTCTTCCTGATTCATCATTCCTGATTCCTGATACATCATTCATCATGTCTGATTCATCCATTCCTGATTCCTGATTCATCATTCCTGATTCTGATTCATCATTCATCATTCTGATTCATCATTCCTCATTCTGATTCATCATTCCTGATTCCTGATTGATCATTCCTCATTCCTGATTGATCATTCCTCATTCCTGATTCATCATTCCTGATTCTTGATTCATCATTCCTGATTGCTGATTAATCACTCCTGATTGCTGATTCCTGATTCATCATTCCTGATTCCTGATTCCTGATTCATCATTCATCATTCCTGATTCATCATTCCTGATTTCTGATTCATCATTGCTGATTCCTGATTCATCATTGATCATTCCTGATTCCTGATTCATCATTCCTGATTCATCATTCATCATTCCTGATTCATCATTCATCATTCCTGCTTCATCATTGCTGATTCCTGATTCATCATTCGTCATTCCTGATTCCTGATTCATCATTCCTGATTCATCATTCATCATTCTGATTCATCATTCATCATTCCTGATTCATCATTCCTTATTCCTGATTCATCATTCATCATTCCTGATTCATCATTCCTGATTCCTGATTCATCATTCCTGATTCTGATTCATCATTCCTGATTCATCATTCTGATTCATCATTCATCATTCCTGATTCATCATTCCTGATTCATCATTCACCATTCCTGATTCCTGATTCGTCATTCTCTTTCCTGATTCATCATTCTGATTCCTGATACATCATTCATCCATTCCTGATTCATCATTCCTGATTCCTGATTCATCATTCCTCATTCCTGATTCATCATTCATCATTCCTGATTCATCATTCCTCATTCCTGATTGATCATTCCTCATTCTGATTGATCATTCCTCATTCCTGATTGATCATTCCTCATTCCTGATTCATCATTCCTGATTCTGATTCATCATCTGATTCCTGATTAATCACTCCTGATTCCTGATTCCTGATTCATCATTCTGATTCCTCATTCCTGATTCATCATTCATCATTCCTGATTCATCATTCCTGATTTCTGATTCATCATTGCTGATTCCTGATTCATCATTCATCATCCTGATTCCTGATTCATCATTCCTGATTCCTGATTCCTGATTCATCATTCATCATTCCTGATCATCATCCTCATTCCTGATTCATCATTCCTGATTTCCTGATTGATCATTCCTCATCCTGATTGATCATTCCTCATTCCTGATTCATCATTCCTGATCTTGATTCATCATTCCTGATTGCTGATTAATCACTCCTGATTGCTGATTCCTGATTCATCATTCTGATCCTGATTCCTGATTCATCATTCATCATTCCTGATTCATCATTCCTGATTTCTGATTCATCATTGCTGATTCTGATTCATCATTCATCATTCCTGATTCCTGATTCATCATTCCTGATTCATCATTCATCATTCCTGATTCATCATTCATCATTCCTGCTTCATCATTGCTGATTCCTGTTCATCATTCCTCATTCCTGATTGATCATTCCTCATTCCTGATTCCTCATTCCTGATTCATCATTCATCATTCTGATTCATCATCCTGATTTCTGATTCATCATTGCTGATTCCTGATTCATCATTTCATCATTCCTGATTCCTGATTCATCATTCATCATTCCTGATTCCTGATTCATCATTCCTGATTCATCATTCATCATTCCTGATTCATCATTCATCATTCCTGATTCATCATTGCTGATTCCTGATTCATCATTCATCATTCCTGATTCCTGATTCATCATTCCTGATTCATCATTCCTGATTCATCATTCATCATTCCTGATTCATCATTGCTGATTCCTGATTCATCATTCCTGATTCATGATTCACCATTCCTGATTCCTGATCATCATTCCTCTTTCCTGATTCATCATCCTGATTCCTGATTCATCATTCATCATTCCTGATTCCTGATTCATCATTCCTGATTCATCATTCATCATTCCTGATTCATCATTGCTGATTCCTGATTCATCATTCCTGATTCCTGATTCATCATTCTTGATTCATGATTCACCATTCCTGATTCCTGATTCATCATTCCTCTTTCCTGATTCATCATTCCTGATTCCTGATTCATCATTCCTGATTCCTGATTCCTCATTCCTCATTCCTGATTCATCAATCTCTTCCTGATTCATCATACCTGACTCCTGATTGATCATTCCTCTTTCCTGATTGATCATTCCTGATTCCTGATTGATCATTCCTGATTCCTGATTGATCATTCTGATTCCTGATTAATCACTCCTGATTTCCTGATTCCTGATTCCTGATTCATCATTGCTGATTCCTGATTCATCATTGCTGATTCCTGATTCATCATTCATCATTCCTGATTCCTGATTCATCATTCCTGATTCATCATTCATCATTCCTGATTCATCATTGCTGATTCCTGATTCATCATTCATCATTCCTGATTCTGATTCATCATTACTGATTCCTGATTCATCATTCCTGATTCATCATTCCTGATTCATCATTCCTGATTCCTGTTTCATCATTCCTGATTCCTGATTCATCATGCCTGATTCATGATTCACCATTGCTGATTCCCTGATTCGTCATTCCTCTTTCCTGATTCATCATTCTGATTCCTGATACATCATTCATCATTCCTGATTCATCATTCCTGATTCCTGATTCATCATTCCTGATTCCTGATTCATCATTCATCATTCCTGATTCATCATTCCTCATCCTGATTCATCATTCCTGATTCCTGATTGATCATTCCTCATTCCTGATTGATCATTCCTCATTCCTGATTCATCATTCCTGATTCTTGATTCATCATTCCTGATTGCTGATTAATCACTCCTGATTGCTGATTCCTGATTCATCATTCCTGATTCCTGATTCCTGATTCATCATTCATCATTCCTGATTCATCATTCCTGATTTCTGATTCATCATTGCTGATTCCTGATTCATCATTCATCATTCCTGATTCCGATTCATCATTCCTGATTCATCATTCATCATTCCTGATTCATCATTCATCATTCCTGATTCATCATTGCTGATTCCTGATTCATCATTCCTGATTCATCATTCATCATTCCTGATTCATCATTCATCATTCCTGATTCATCATTCCTTATTCCTGATTCATCATTCATCATTCCTGATTCATCATTCCTGATTCCTGATTCATCATTCCTGATTCCTGATTCATCATTCCTGATTCATCATTCCTGATTCATCATTCATCATTCCTGATTCATCATTCCTGATTCCATGATTCACCATTCCTGATTCCTGATTCGTCATTCCTCTTTCCTGATTCATCATTCCTGATTCCTGATACATCATTCATCATTCCTGATTCATCATTCCTGATCTGATTCATCATTCCTGATTCCTGATTCATCATTCATCAATTCCTGATTCATCATCCTCATTCCTGATTCATCATTCCTCATTCCTGATTGATCATTCCTCATTCCTGATTGATCATTCCTCATTCCTGATTCATCATCCTGATTCTTGATTCATCATTCCTGATTCCTGATTAATCACTCCTGATTCCTGATTCCTGATTCATCATTCCTGATTTCCTCATTCCTGATTCATCATTCATCATTCCTGATTCATCATTCCTGATTTCTGATTCATCATTGCTGATTCCTGATTCATCATTCATCATTCCTGATTCCTGATTCATCATTCATCATTCCTGATTCCTGATTCATCATTCCTGATTCATCATTCATGCATTCCTGATTCATCATTCATCATTCCTGATTCATCATTGCTGATTCTGATTCATCATTCATCTTTCCTGATTCCTGATTCATCATTCCTGATTCATCATTCATCATTCCTGATTCATCATTGCTGATTTCCTGATTCATCATTCATCATTGCTGATTCCTGATTCATCATTCCTGATTCATCATTCATCATTCCTGATTCATCATTCATCATTCCTGATTCATCATTCCTGATTCATCATTCCTGATTCCTGATTCATCATTCCTGATTCCTGATTCCTGATTCATCATTCCTGATTCATCATTCCTGATTCATCATTCATCATTCCTGATTCATCATTCCTGATTCATGATTCACCATTCCTGATTCCTGATTCGTCATTCCTCTTTCTGATTCATCATTCCTGATTCCTAATACATCATTCATCATTCCTGATTCATCATTCCTGATTCCTGATTCATCATCCTGATTCCTGATTCATCATTCCTGATTCATCATTCTCATTCCTGATTCATCATTCCTGATTCTGATGATCATTCCTCTTCCTGATTGATCATTCCTCATTCCTGATTCATCATTCCTGATTCTTGATTCATCATTCCTGATTCCTGATTAATCACTCCTGATTCCTGATTCCTGATTCATCATTCCTGATTCCTCATTCCTGATTCATCATTCATCATCCTGATTCATCATTCCTGATTTCTGATTGCATCATTGCTGATTCCTGATTCATCATTCATCATTCCTGATTCCTGATCATCATTCTGATTCATCATTCATCATTCCTGATTCATCATTCATCATTCCTGATTCGTCATTCATCATTCCTGATTCATCATTCCTGATTCCTGATTCCTGATTCATCATTCCTGATTCCTGATTCCTGATTCATCATTCTGATTCATCATTCCTGATTCATCATTCATCATTCCTGATTCCTGATTCATCATTCCTGATTCATCATTCCTGATTCATCATTCATCATTGCTGATTCATCATTCCTGATTCCTGATTCATCATTCTCATTCCTGATTCCCTGATTCATCATTCCTGATTCATCATTCATCATTCCTGATTCATCATTCCTGAATCATCATTCCTGATTCCTGATTCATCATTCCTGATTCTGATTCATCATTCCTGATTCATCATTCCTAATTCATCATTCCTGATTACTGACTCATCATTCATCATTCCTGATTCATCATTCCTTATTCCTGATTCATCATTCCTGATTCTTGATCCTGATTCATCATTCCTGATTCATCATTCCTGATTCATCATTCCTGATTCATCATTCATCATACCTGATTCATCATTCCTTATTCCTGATTCATCATTCCTGATTCAATCATTCATCATTCCTGATTCACATTCATCATTCATCATTCCTGATTCGTCATTCATCTATGAATTTTCTGGAATCTATGAATTTGCTGGCAAGATGGAATCTCTCCTGATTCATCATTCCTGATTCCTGATTCATCATTCCTGATTCATCATTCATCATTCCTGATTCATCATTGCTGATTCCTGATTCATCATTCATCATTCCTGATTCCTGATTCATCATTCCTGATTCATCATTCATCATTCCTGATTCATCATTCATCATCCTGATTCATCATTCCTGATTCATCATTCCTTATTCCTGATTCATCATTCATCATTCCTGATTCATCATTCCTGATTCCTGATTCATCATTCCATGATTCCTGATTCCTGATCATCATTCCTGATTCATCATTCCTGATTCATCATTCATCATTCCTGATTCATCATTCCTGATTCATGATCACCATTCTGATTCCTGATTCGTCATTCCTCTTTCCTGATTCATCATTCCTGATTCCTGATACATCATTCATCATTCCTGATTCATCATTCCTGATTCCTGATTCATCATTGCTGATTCCTGATTCATCATTCATCATTCCTGATTCCTGATTCATCATTCCTGTTTCATCATTCATCATTCCTGATTCATCATTGCTGATTCCTGATTCATCATTCCTGATTCCTGATTCATCATTCCTGATTCATGATTCACCATTCCTGATTCCTGATTCATCATTCCTCTTTCCTGATTCATCATTCCTGATTCCTGATTCATCATTCATCATTCCTGATTCATGATTCATCATTCCTGATTCATCATTCATCATTCCTGATTCATCATTGCTGATTCCTGATTCATCATTCCTGATTCCTGATTCATCATTCTTGATTCATGATTCACCATTCCTGATTCCTGATTCATCATTCCTCTTTCCTGATTCATCATTCCTGATTCCTGATTCATCATTCCTGATTCCTGATTCATCATTCCTCATTCCTGATTCATCAATCCTCATTCCTGATTCATCATACCTGACTCCTGATTGATCATTCCTCTTTCCTGATTGATCATTCCTGATTCCTGATTGATCATTCCTGATTCCTGATTGATCATTCCTGATTCCTGATTAAATACTCCTGATTCCTGATTCCTGATTCCTGATTCATCATTGCTGATTCCTGATTCATCATTGCTAATTCCTGATTCATCATTACTGATTCCTGATTCATCATTCCTGATTCATCATTCCTGATTCATCATTCCTGATTCCTGTTTCATCATTCCTGATTCCTGATTCATCATGCCTGATTCATGATTCACCATTCCTGATTCCTGATTCGTCATTCCTCTTTCCTGATTCATCATTCCTGATTCCTGATACATCATTCATCATTCCTGATTCATCATTCCTGATTCCTGATTCATCATTCCTGATTCCTGATTCATCATTCATCATTCCTGATTCATCATTCCTCATTCCTGATTCATCATTCCTGATTCCTGATTGATCATTCCTCATTCCTGATTGATCATTCCTCATTCCTGATTCATCATTCCTGATTCTTGATTCATCATTCCTGATTGCTGATTAATCACTCCTGATTGCTGATTCCTGATTCATCATTCCTGATTCCTGATTCCTGATTCATCATTCCTGATTCCTGATTCCTCATTCCTGATTTCTGATTCATCATTGCTGATTCCTGATTCATCATTCATCATTCCTGATTCCTGATTCATCATTCCTGATTCATCATTCATCATTCCTGATTCATCATTCATCATTCCTGATTCATCATTGCTGATTCCTGATTCATCATTCCTGATTCATCATTCATCATTCCTGATTCATCATTCATCATTCCTGATTCATCATTCCTTATTCCTGATTCATCATTCATCATTCCTGATTCATCATTCCTGATTCCTGATTCATCATTCCTGATTCCTGATTCATCATTCCTGATTCATCATTCCTGATTCATCATTCATCATTCCTGATTCATCATTCCTGATTCATGATTCACCATTCCTGATTCCTGATTCGTCATTCCTCTTTCCTGATTCATCATTCCTGATTCCTGATACATCATTCATCATTCCTGATTCATCATTCCTGATTCCTGATTCATCATTCCTGATTCCTGATTCATCATTCATCATTCCTGATTCATCATTCCTCATTCCTGATTCATCATTCCTCATTCCTGATTGATCATTCCTCATTCCTGATTGATCATTCCTCATTCCTGATTCATCATTCCTGATTCTTGATTCATCATTCCTGATTCCTGATTAATCACTCCTGATTCCTGATTCCTGATTCATCATTCCTGATTCCTCATTCCTGATTCATCATTCATCATTCCTGATTCATCATTCCTGATTTCTGATTCATCATTGCTGATTCCTGATTCATCATTCATCATTCCTGATTCCTGATTCATCATTCATCATTCCTGATTCCTGATTCATCATTCCTGATTCATCATTCATCATTCCTGATTCATCATTCATCATTCCTGATTCATCATTGCTGATTCCTGATTCATCATTCATCATTCCTGATTCCTGATTCATCAATCCTGATTCATCATTCATCATTCCTGATTCATCATTGCTGATTCCTGATTCATCATTCATCATTGCTGATTCCTGATTCATCATTCCTGATTCATCATTCATCATTCCTGATTCATCATTCATCATTCCTGATTCATCATTCCTGATTCATCATTCCTGATTCCTGATTCATCATTCCTGATTCCTGATTCCTGATTCATCATTCCTGATTCATCATTCCTGATTCATCATTCATCATTCCTGATTCATCATTCCTGATTCATGATTCACCATTCCTGATTCCTGATTCGTCATTCCTCTTTCCTGATTCATCATTCCTGATTCCTAATACATCATTCATCATTCCTGATTCATCATTCCTGATTCCTGATTCATCTTTCCTGATTCTGATTCATCATTCTGATTCATCATTCCTCATTCCTGATTCATCATTCCTGATTCCTGATTGATCATTCCTCATTCCTGATTGATCATTCCTCATTCCTGATTGATCATTCCTCATTCCTGATTCATCATTCCTGATTCTTGATTCATCATTCCTGATTCCTGATTAATCACTCCTGATTCCTGATTCCTGATTCATCATTCCTGATTCCTCATTCCTGATTCATCATTCATCATTCCTGATTCATCATCCTGATTCTGATTCATCATTGTGATTCCTGATTCATCATTCATCATTCCTGATTCCTGATTCATCATTCATCATTCCTGATTCCTGATTCATCATTCCTGATTCATCATTCATCATTCCTGATTCCTGATTCATCATCCTGATTCATCATTGCTGATTCCTGATTCATCATTCATCATTCCTGATTCTGATTCATCATTCCTGATTCATCATTCATCATTCCTGATTCATCATTGCTGATTCCTGATTCATCATTCATCATTCCTGATTCCTGATTCATCATTCCTGATTCATCATTCATCATTCCTGATTCATCATTCATCATTCCTGATTCATCATTCCTGATTCATCATTCCTGATTCCTGATTCATCATTCCTGATTCCTGATTCCTGATTCATCATTCCTGATTCATCATTCCTGATTCATCATTCATCATTCCTGATTCATCATTCCTGATTCATGATTCACCATTCCTGATTCCTGATTCGTCATTCCTCTTTCCTGATTCATCATTCCTGATTCCTAATACATCATTCATCATTCCTGATTCATCATTCCTGATTCCTGATTCATCATTCTGATTCCTGATTCATCATTCCTGATTCATCATTCCTCATCCTGATTCATCATTCCTGATTCCTGATTGATCATTCCTCATTCCTGATTGATCATTCCTCATTCCTGATTCATCATTCCTGATTCTTGATTCATCATTCCTGATTCTGATTAATCACTCTGATTCCTGACTCCTGATTCATCATTCCTGATTCCTCATTCTGATTCATCATTCATCATCCTGATTCATCATTCCTGATTTCTGATTCATCATGCTGATTCCTGATTCATCATTCATCATTGCTGATTCATCATTCTGATTCCTGATTCATCATTCATCATTCCTGATTCCTGATTCATCATTCCTGATTCATCATTCATCATTCCTGATTCATCATTCCTGAATCATCATTCCTGATTCCTGATTCATCATTCCTGATTCCTGATTCATCATTCCTGATTCATCATTCCTAATTCATCATTCCTGATTACTGACTCATCATCATCATTCCTGATTCATCATTCCTTATCCTGATTCATCATTCCTGATTCTTGATTCCTGATTCATCATTCCTGATTCATCATTCCTGATTCATCATTCCTGATCATCATTCATCATACCTGATTCATCATTCCTTATTCCTGATTCATCATTCCTGATTCCTGATTCATCATTCATCATTCCTGATTCATCATTCATCATTCATCATTCCTGATTCCATCATCTATGAATTTTCTGGAATCTATGAATTTGCTGCAAGATGGAATCTCTCCTGATTCATCATTCCTGATTCCTGATTCATCATTCTGATTCATCATTCATCATTCCTGATTCATCATTGCTGATTCCTGATTCATCATTCCTGATTCCTGATTCCTGATTCATCATTCCTGATTCATCATTCCTGATTCATCATTCATCATTCCTGATTCATCATTCCTGATCATGATTCACCATTCCTGATTTCCTGATTCGTCATTCCTCTTTCCTGATTCATCATTCCTGATTCCTGATACATCATTCATCATTCCTGATTCATCATTCCTGATTCCTGATTCATCATTGCTGATTCCTGATTCATCATTCATCATTCCTGATTCCTGATTCATCATTCCTGATTCATCATTCCTGATTCCTGATTCATCATTCCTGATTCATCATTCATCATTCCTGATTCATCATTCATCATTCCTGATTCATCATTGCTGATTCCTGATTCATCATTCATCATTCCTGATTCCTGATTCATCATTCTGATTCATCATTCATCATTCCTGATTCATCATTGCTGATTCCTGATTCATCATTCATCATTGCTGATTCCTGATTCATCATTCCTGATTCATCATTCATCATTCCTGATTCATCATTCATCATTCTGATTCATCATTCCTGATTCACCATTCCTGATTCTGATTCATCATTCATCATTCCTGATTCATCATTCCTGATTCATGATTCACCATTCCTGATTCCTGATTCGTCATTCCTCTTTCCTGATTCATCATTCCCGATTCCTAATACATCATTCATCATTCCTGATTCATCATTCCTGATTCCTGATTCATCATTCCTGATTCCTGATTCATCATTCCTGATTGATCATTCCTCATTCCTGATTCATCATTCCTGATTCCTGATTGATCATTCCTCATTCTGATTGATCATTCCTCATTCCTGATTGATCATTCCTCATTCTGATTCATCATTCCTGATTCTTGATTCATCATTCTGATTCCTGATTAATCACTCCTGATTCCTGATTCCTGATTCATCATTCCTGATTCATCATTCCTGATTCATCATTCATCATTCCTGATTCATCATCCTGATTCATGATTCACCATTCCTGATTCCTGATTCGTCATTCCTCTTTCCTGATTCATCATTCCTGATTCCTAATACATCTCATTCCTCATTCCTGATTGATCATTCCTCATTCCTGATTCATCATTCCTGATTCTTGATTCATCATTCCTGATTCCTGATTAATCACTCCTGATTCCTGATTCCTGATTCATCATTCCTGATTCATCATTCCTGATTCATCATTCATCATTCCTGATTCATCATTCCTGATTCATGATTCACCATTCCTGATTCCTGATTCGTCATTCCTCTTTCCTGATTCATCATTCCTGATTCCTAATACATCATTCATCATTCCTGATTCATCATTCCTGATTCCTGATTCATCATTCCTGATTCCTGATTCATCATTCCTGATTCATCATTCCTCATTCCTGATTCATCATTCCTGATTCCTGATTGATCATTCCTCATTCCTGATTGATCATTCCTCATTCCTGATTGATCATTCCTCATTCCTGATTCATCATTCCTGATTCTTGATTCATCATTCCTGATTCCTGATTAATCACTCCTGATTCCTGATTCCTGATTCATCATTCCTGATTCCTCATTCCTGATTCATCATTCATCATTCCTGATTCATCATTCCTGATTTCTGATTCATCATTGCTGATTCCTGATTCATCATTCATCATTCCTGATTCCTGATTCATCATTCATCATTCCTGATTCCTGATTCATCATTCCTGATTCATCATTCATCATTCCTGATTCATCATTCATCATTCCTGATTCATCATTGCTGATTCCTGATTCATCATTCATCATTCCTGATTCCTGATTCATCATTCCTGATTCATCATTCATCATTCCTGATTCATCATTGCTGATTCCTGATTCATCATTCATCATTCCTGATTCCTGATTCATCATTCCTGATTCATCATTCATCATTCCTGATTCATCATTCATCATTCCTGATTCATCATTCCTGATTCATCATTCCTGATTCCTGATTCATCATTCCTGATTCCTGATTCCTGATTCATCATTCCTGATTCATCATTCCTGATTCATCATTCATCATTCCTGATTCATCATTCCTGATTCATGATTCACCATTCCTGATTCCTGATTCGTCATTCCTCTTTCCTGATTCATCATTCCTGATTCCTAATACATCATTCATCATTCCTGATTCATCATTCCTGATTCCTGATTCATCATTCCTGATTCCTGATTCATCATTCCTGATTCATCATTCCTCATTCCTGATTCATCATTCCTGATTCCTGATTGATCATTCCTCATTCCTGATTGATCATTCCTCATTCCTGATTCATCATTCCTGATTCTTGATTCATCATTCCTGATTCCTGATTAATCACTCCTGATTCCTGACTCCTGATTCATCATTCCTGATTCCTCATTCCTGATTCATCATTCATCATTCCTGATTCATCATTCCTGATTTCTGATTCATCATTGCTGATTCCTGATTCATCATTCATCATTGCTGATTCATCATTCCTGATTCCTGATTCATCATTCATCATTCCTGATTCCTGATTCATCATTCCTGATTCATCATTCATCATTCCTGATTCATCATTCCTGAATCATCATTCCTGATTCCTGATTCATCATTCCTGATTCCTGATTCATCATTCCTGATTCATCATTCCTAATTCATCATTCCTGATTACTGACTCATCATTCATCATTCCTGATTCATCATTCCTTATTCCTGATTCATCATTCCTGATTCTTGATTCCTGATTCATCATTCCTGATTCATCATTCCTGATTCATCATTCCTGATTCATCATTCATCATACCTGATTCATCATTCCTTATTCCTGATTCATCATTCCTGATTCCTGATTCATCATTCATCATTCCTGATTCATCATTCATCATTCATCATTCCTGATTCGTCATTCATCTATGAATTTTCTGGAATCTATGAATTTGCTGGCAAGATGGAATCTCTCCTGATTCATCATTCCTGATTCCTGATTCATCATTCCTGATTCATCATTCA
This sequence comes from Actinernus sp. WN-2022, assembly GCA_030867875.1. Classification (NCBI taxonomy): domain Eukaryota; kingdom Metazoa; phylum Cnidaria; class Anthozoa; order Actiniaria; family Actinernidae; genus Actinernus; species Actinernus sp. WN-2022. The sequence goes on along the minus strand of JAOWCC010001063.1, from coordinate 21,324 downwards.
TCATTCCTGATTCATCATTGCTGATTCCTGATTCATCATTCCTGATTCCTGATTCCTGATTCATCATTCCTGATTCATCATTCCTGATTCATCATTCATCATTCCTGATTCATCATTCCTGATTCATGATTCACCATTCCTGATTCCTGATTCGTCATTCCTCTTTCCTGATTCATCATTCCTGATTCCTGATACATCATTCATCATTCCTGATTCATCATTCCTGATTCCTGATTCATCATTGCTGATTCCTGATTCATCATTCATCATTCCTGATTCCTGATTCATCATTCCTGATTCATCATTCCTGATTCCTGATTCATCATTCCTGATTCATCATTCATCATTCCTGATTCATCATTCATCATTCCTGATTCATCATTGCTGATTCCTGATTCATCATTCATCATTCCTGATTCCTGATTCATCATTCCTGATTCATCATTCATCATTCCTGATTCATCATTGCTGATTCCTGATTCATCATTCATCATTGCTGATTCCTGATTCATCATTCCTGATTCATCATTCATCATTCCTGATTCATCATTCATCATTCCTGATTCATCATTCCTGATTCACCATTCCTGATTCCTGATTCATCATTCATCATTCCTGATTCATCATTCCTGATTCATGATTCACCATTCCTGATTCCTGATTCGTCATTCCTCTTTCCTGATTCATCATTCCCGATTCCTAATACATCATTCATCATTCCTGATTCATCATTCCTGATTCCTGATTCATCATTCCTGATTCCTGATTCATCATTCCTGATTGATCATTCCTCATTCCTGATTCATCATTCCTGATTCCTGATTGATCATTCCTCATTCCTGATTGATCATTCCTCATTCCTGATTGATCATTCCTCATTCCTGATTCATCATTCCTGATTCTTGATTCATCATTCCTGATTCCTGATTAATCACTCCTGATTCCTGATTCCTGATTCATCATTCCTGATTCCTCATTCCTGATTCATCATTCATCATTCCTGATTCATCATTCCTGATTTCTGATTCATCATTGCTGATTCCTGATTCATCATTCATCATTCCTGATTCCTGATTCATCATTCATCATTCCTGATTCCTGATTCATCATTCCTGATTCATCATTCCTGATTCATCATTCATCATTCCTGATTCATCATTCATCATTCCTGATTCATCATTGCTGATTCCTGATTCATCATTCGTCATTCCTGATTCCTGATTCATCATTCCTGATTCATCATTCATCATTCCTGATTCATCATTGCTGATTCCTGATTCATCATTCATCATTCCTGATTCCTGATTCATCATTCCTGATTCATCATTCATCATTCCTGATTCATCATTCATCATTCCTGATTCATCATTCCTGATTCATCATTCCTGATTCCTGATTCATCATTCCTGATTCCTGATTCCTGATTCATCATTCCTGATTCATCATTCCTGATTCATCATTCATCATTCCTGATTCATCATTCCTGATTCATGATTCACCATTCCTGATTCCTGATTCGTCATTCCTCTTTCCTGATTCATCATTCCTGATTCCTAATACATCATTCATCATTCCTGATTCATCATTCCTGATTCCTGATTCATCATTCCTGATTCCTGATTCATCATTCCTGATTCATCATTCCTCATTCCTGATTCATCATTCCTCATTCCTGATTGATCATTCCTCATTCCTGATTGATCATTCCTCATTCCTGATTCATCATTCCTGATTCTTGATTCATCATTCCTGATTCCTGATTAATCACTCCTGATTCCTGATTCCTGATTCATCATTCCTGATTCCTCATTCCTGATTCATCATTCATCATTCCTGATTCATCATTCCTGATTTCTGATTCATCATTGCTGATTCCTGATTCATCATTCATCATTCCTGATTCCTGATTCATCATTCCTGATTCATCATTCATCATTCCTGATTCATCATTCATCATTCCTGATTCGTCATTCATCATTCCTGATTCATCATTCCTGATTCCTGATTCCTGATTCATCATTCCTGATTCCTGATTCCTGATTCACCATTCCTGATTCATCATTCCTGATTCATCATTCATCATTCCTGATTCCTGATTCATCATTCCTGATTCATCATTCATCATTCCTGATTCGTCATTCATCATTCCTGATTCATCATTCCTGATTCCTGATTCCTGATTCATCATTCCTGATTCCTGATTCCTGATTCATCATTCCTGATTCCTGATTCCTGATTCATCATTCCTGATTCCTGATTCCTGATTCACCATTCCTGATTCATCATTCCTGATTCATCATTCATCATTCCTGATTCCTGATTCATCATTCCTGATTCATCATTCCTGATTCATCATTCATCATTGCTGATTCATCATTCCTGATTCCTGATTCATCATTCATCATTCCTGATTCCTGATTCATCATTCCTGATTCATCATTCATCATTCCTGATTCATCATTCCTGAATCATCATTCCTGATTCCTGATTCATCATTCCTGATTCCTGATTCATCATTCCTGATTCATCATTCCTTATTCATCATTCCTGATTACTGACTCATCATTCATCATTCCTGATTCATCATTCCTTATTCCTGATTCATCATTCCTGATTCTTGATTCCTGATTCATCATTCCTGATTCATCATTCCTGATTCATCATTCCTGATTCATCATTCATCATACCTGATTCATCATTCCTTATTCCTGATTCATCATTCCTGATTCCTGATTCATCATTCATCATTCCTGATTCATCATTCATCATTCATCATTCCTGATTCGTCATTCATCTATGAATTTTCTGGAATCTATGAATTTGCTGGCAAGATGGAATCTCTCCTGATTCATCATTCCTGATTCCTGATTCATCATTCCTGATTCATCATTTATCATTCCTGATTCATCATTGCTGATTCCTGATTCATCATTCATCATTCCTGATTCCTGATTCATCATTCCTGATTCATCATTCATCATTCCTGATTCATCATTCATCATTCCTGATTCATCATTCCTGATTCATCATTCCTTATTCCTGATTCATCATTCATCATTCCTGATTCATCATTCCTGATTCCTGATTCATCATTCCTGATTCCTGATTCCTGATTCATCATTCCTGATTCATCATTCCTGATTCATCATTCATCATTCCTGATTCATCATTCCTGATTCATGATTCACCATTCCTGATTCCTGATTCGTCATTCCTCTTTCCTGATTCATCATTCCTGATTCCTGATACATCATTCATCATTCCTGATTCATCATTCCTGATTCCTGATTCATCATTGCTGATTCCTGATTCATCATTCATCATTCCTGATTCCTGATTCATCATTCCTGATTCATCATTCATCATTCCTGATTCATCATTGCTGATTCCTGATTCATCATTCCTGATTCCTGATTCATCATTCCTGATTCATGATTCACCATTCCTGATTCCTGATTCATCATTCCTCTTTCCTGATTCATCATTCCTGATTCCTGATTCATCATTCATCATTCCTGATTCATGATTCATCATTCCTGATTCATCATTCATCATTCCTGATTCATCATTGCTGATTCCTGATTCATCATTCCTGATTCCTGATTCATCATTCTTGATTCATGATTCACCATTCCTGATTCCTGATTCATCATTCCTCTTTCCTGATTCATCATTCCTGATTCCTGATTCATCATTCCTGATTCCTGATTCATCATTCCTCATTCCTGATTCATCAATCCTCATTCCTGATTCATCATACCTGACTCCTGATTGATCATTCCTCTTTCCTGATTGATCATTCCTGATTCCTGATTGATCATTCCTGATTCCTGATTGATCATTCCTGATTCCTGATTAAATACTCCTGATTCCTGATTCCTGATTCCTGATTCATCATTGCTGATTCCTGATTCATCATTGCTGATTCCTGATTCATCATTACTGATTCCTGATTCATCATTCCTGATTCATCATTCTTGATTCATGATACACCATTCCTGATTCCTGATTCATCATTCCTCTTTCCTGATTCATCATTCCTGATTCCTGATTCATCATTCCTGATTCCTGATTCCTCATTCCTCATTCCTGATTCATCAATCCTCATTCCTGATTCATCATACCTGACTCCTGATTGATCATTCCTCTTTCCTGATTGATCATTCCTGATTCCTGATTGATCATTCCTGATTCCTGATTGATCATTCCTGATTCCTGATTAATCACTCCTGATTCCTGATTCCTGATTCCTGATTCATCATTGCTGATTCCTGATTCATCATTGCTGATTCCTGATTCATCATTCATCATTCCTGATTCCTGATTCATCATTCCTGATTCATCATTCATCATTCCTGATTCATCATTGCTGATTCCTGATTCATCATTCATCATTCCTGATTCCTGATTCATCATTACTGATTCCTGATTCATCATTCCTGATTCATCATTCCTGATTCATCATTCCTGATTCCTGTTTCATCATTCCTGATTCCTGATTCATCATGCCTGATTCATCATTCCTGATTCCTGATTCATCATTCCTCATTCCTGATTCATCAATCCTCATTCCTGATTCATCATACCTGACTCCTGATTGATCATTCCTCTTTCCTGATTGATCATTCCTGATTCCTGATTGATCATTCCTGATTCCTGATTGATCATTCCTGATTCATCATTCATCATTCCTGATTCATCATTCATCATTCCTGCTTCATCATTGCTGATTCCTGATTCATCATTCCTCATTCCTGATTGATCATTCCTCATTCCTGATTCCTCATTCCTGATTCATCATTCATCATTCCTGATTCATCATTCCTGATTTCTGATTCATCATTGCTGATTCCTGATTCATCATTCATCATTCCTGATTCCTGATTCATCATTCATCATTCCTGATTCCTGATTCATCATTCCTGATTCATCATTCATCATTCCTGATTCATCATTCCTCATTCCTGATTGATCATTCCTCATTCCTGATTCATCATTCCTGATTCTTGATTCATCATTCCTGATTCCTGATTCATCATTCCTGATTCATCATTCATCATTCCTGATTCATCATTGCTGATTCCTGATTCATCATTCCTGATTCATGATTCACCATTCCTGATTCCTGATTCATCATTCCTCTTTCCTGATTCATCATTCCTGATTCCTGATTCATCATTCATCATTCCTGATTCCTGATTCATCATTCCTGATTCATCATTCATCATTCCTGATTCATCATTGCTGATTCCTGATTCATCATTCCTGATTCCTGATTCATCATTCTTGATTCATGATTCACCATTCCTGATTCCTGATTCATCATTCCTCTTTCCTGATTCATCATTCCTGATTCCTGATTCATCATTCCTGATTCCTGATTCCTCATTCCTCATTCCTGATTCATCAATCCTCATTCCTGATTCATCATACCTGACTCCTGATTGATCATTCCTCTTTCCTGATTGATCATTCCTGATTCCTGATTGATCATTCCTGATTCCTGATTGATCATTCCTGATTCCTGATTAATCACTCCTGATTCCTGATTCCTGATTCCTGATTCATCATTGCTGATTCCTGATTCATCATTGCTGATTCCTGATTCATCATTCATCATTCCTGATTCCTGATTCATCATTCCTGATTCATCATTCATCATTCCTGATTCATCATTGCTGATTCCTGATTCATCATTCATCATTCCTGATTCCTGATTCATCATTACTGATTCCTGATTCATCATTCCTGATTCATCATTCCTGATTCATCATTCCTGATTCCTGTTTCATCATTCCTGATTCCTGATTCATCATGCCTGATTCATGATTCACCATTCCTGATTCCTGATTCGTCATTCCTCTTTCCTGATTCAACATTCCTGATTCCTGATACATCATTCATCATTCCTGATTCATCATTCCTGATTCCTGATTCATCATTCCTGATTCCTGATTCATCATTCATCATTCCTGATTCATCATTCCTCATTCCTGATTCATCATTCCTGATTCCTGATTGATCATTCCTCATTCCTGATTGATCATTCCTCATTCCTGATTCATCATTCCTGATTCTTGATTCATCATTCCTGATTGCTGATTAATCACTCCTGATTGCTGATTCCTGATTCATCATTCCTGATTCCTGATTCCTGATTCATCATTCATCATTCCTGATTCATCATTCCTGATTTCTGATTCATCATTGCTGATTCCTGATTCATCATTCATCATTCCTGATTCCTGATTCATCATTCCTGATTCATCATTCATCATTCCTGATTCATCATTCATCATTCCTGATTCATCATTCCTGATTCGTCATTCATCTATGAATTTTCTGGAATCTATGAATTTGCTGGCAAGATGGAATCTCTCCTGATTCATCATTCCTGATTCCTGATTCATCATTCCTGATTCATCATTCATCATTCCTGATTCATCATTGCTGATTCCTGATTCATCATTCATCATTCCTGATTCCTGATTCATCATTCCTGATTCATCATTCATCATTCCTGATTCATCATTCATCATTCCTGATTCATCATTCCTGATTCATCATTCCTTATTCCTGATTCATCATTCATCATTCCTGATTCATCATTCCTGATTCCTGATTCATCATTCCTGATTCCTGATTCCTGATTCATCATTCCTGATTCATCATTCCTGATTCATCATTCATCATTCCTGATTCATCATTCCTGATTCATGATTCACCATTCCTGATTCCTGATTCGTCATTCCTCTTTCCTGATTCATCATTCCTGATTCCTGATACATCATTCATCATTCCTGATTCATCATTCCTGATTCCTGATTCATCATTGCTGATTCCTGATTCATCATTCATCATTCCTGATTCCTGATTCATCATTCCTGATTCATCATTCATCATTCCTGATTCATCATTGCTGATTCCTGATTCATCATTCCTGATTCCTGATTCATCATTCCTGATTCATGATTCACCATTCCTGATTCCTGATTCATCATTCCTCTTTCCTGATTCATCATTCCTGATTCCTGATTCATCATTCATCATTCCTGATTCATGATTCATCATTCCTGATTCATCATTCATCATTCCTGATTCATCATTGCTGATTCCTGATTCATCATTCCTGATTCCTGATTCATCATTCTTGATTCATGATTCACCATTCCTGATTCCTGATTCATCATTCCTCTTTCCTGATTCATCATTCCTGATTCCTGATTCATCATTCCTGATTCCTGATTCATCATTCCTCATTCCTGATTCATCAATCCTCATTCCTGATTCATCATACCTGACTCCTGATTGATCATTCCTCTTTCCTGATTGATCATTCCTGATTCCTGATTGATCATTCCTGATTCCTGATTGATCATTCCTGATTCCTGATTAAATACTCCTGATTCCTGATTCCTGATTCCTGATTCATCATTGCTGATTCCTGATTCATCATTGCTGATTCCTGATTCATCATTACTGATTCCTGATTCATCATTCCTGATTCATCATTCCTGATTCATCATTCCTGATTCCTGTTTCATCATTCCTGATTCCTGATTCATCATTCCAGATTCATGATTCATCATTCCTGATTCATGATTCACCATTCCTGATTCCTGATTCATCATTCCTCTTTCCTGATTCATCATTCCTGATTCCTGATTCATCATTCATCATTTCTGATTCATGATTCATCATTCCTGATTCATCATTCATCATACCTGATTCATCATTGCTGATTCCTGATTCATCATTCCTGATTCCTGATTCATCATTCTTGATTCATGATTCACCATTCCTGATTCCTGATTCATCATTCCTCTTTCCTGATTCATCATTCCTGATTCCTGATTCATCATTCCTGATTCCTGATTCATCATTCCTCATTCCTGATTCATCAATCCTCATTCCTGATTCATCATACCTGACTCCTGATTGATCATTCCTCTTTCCTGATTGAACATTCCTGATTCCTGATTGATCATTCCTGATTCCTGATTGATCATTCCTGATTCCTGATTAAATACTCCTGATTCCTGATTCCTGATTCCTGATTCATCATTGCTGATTCCTGATTCATCATTGCTGATTCCTGATTCATCATTACTGATTCCTGATTCATCATTCCTGATTCATCATTCCTGATTCATCATTCCTGATTCCTGTTTCATCATTCCTGATTCCTGATTCATCATGCCTGATTCATGATTCACCATTCCTGATTCCTGATTCGTCATTCCTCTTTCCTGATTCATCATTCCTGATTCCTGATACATCATTCATCATTCCTGATTCATCATTCCTGATTCCTGATTCATCATTCCTGATTCCTGATTCATCATTCATCATTCCTGATTCATCATTCCTCATTCCTGATTCATCATTCCTGATTCCTGATTGATCATTCCTCATTCCTGATTGATCATTCCTCATTCCTGATTCATCATTCCTGATTCTTGATTCATCATTCCTGATTGCTGATTAATCACTCCTGATTGCTGATTCCTGATTCATCATTCCTGATTCCTGATTCCTGATTCATCATTCATCATTCCTGATTCATCATTCCTGATTTCTGATTCATCATTGCTGATTCCTGATTCATCATTCATCATTCCTGATTCCTGATTCATCATTCCTGATTCATCATTCATCATTCCTGATTCATCATTCATCATTCCTGATTCATCATTGCTGATTCCTGATTCATCATTCCTGATTCATCATTCATCATTCCTGATTCATCATTCATCATTCCTGATTCATCATTCCTTATTCCTGATTCATCATTCATCATTCCTGATTCATCATTCCTGATTCCTGATTCATCATTCCTGATTCCTGATTCATCATTCCTGATTCATCATTCCTGATTCATCATTCATCATTCCTGATTCATCATTCATCATTCCTGATTCATCATTCCTGATTCATGATTCACCATTCCTGATTCCTGATTCGTCATTCCTCTTTCCTGATTCATCATTCCTGATTCCTGATACATCATTCATCATTCCTGATTCATCATTCCTGATTCCTGATTCATCATTCCTGATTCCTGATTCATCATTCATCATTCCTGATTCATCATTCCTCATTCCTGATTCATCATTCCTCATTCCTGATTGATCATTCCTCATTCCTGATTGATCATTCCTCATTCCTGATTCATCATTCCTGATTCTTGATTCATCATTCCTGATTCCTGATTAATCACTCCTGATTCCTGATTCCTGATTCATCATTCCTGATTCCTCATTCCTGATTCATCATTCATCATTCCTGATTCATCATTCCTGATTTCTGATTCATCATTGCTGATTCCTGATTCATCATTCATCATTCCTGATTCCTGATTCATCATTCATCATTCCTGATTCCTGATTCATCATTCCTGATTCATCATTCATCATTCCTGATTCATCATTCATCATTCCTGATTCATCATTGCTGATTCCTGATTCATCATTCATCATTCCTGATTCCTGATTCATCATTCCTGATTCATCATTCATCATTCCTGATTCATCATTGCTGATTCCTGATTCATCATTCATCATTGCTGATTCCTGATTCATCATTCCTGATTCATCATTCATCATTCCTGATTCATCATTCATCATTCCTGATTCATCATTCCTGATTCATCATTCCTGATTCCTGATTCATCATTCCTGATTCCTGATTCCTGATTCATCATTCCTGATTCATCATTCCTGATTCATCATTCATCATTCCTGATTCATCATTCCTGATTCATGATTCACCATTCCTGATTCCTGATTCGTCATTCCTCTTTCCTGATTCATCATTCCTGATTCCTAATACATCATTCATCATTCCTGATTCATCATTCCTGATTCCTGATTCATCATTCCTGATTCCTGATTCATCATTCCTGATTCATCATTCCTCATTCCTGATTCATCATTCCTGATTCCTGATTGATCATTCCTCATTCCTGATTGATCATTCCTCATTCCTGATTGATCATTCCTCATTCCTGATTCATCATTCCTGATTCTTGATTCATCATTCCTGATTCCTGATTAATCACTCCTGATTCCTGATTCCTGATTCATCATTCCTGATTCCTCATTCCTGATTCATCATTCATCATTCCTGATTCATCATTCCTGATTTCTGATTCATCATTGCTGATTCCTGATTCATCATTCATCATTCCTGATTCCTGATTCATCATTCATCATTCCTGATTCCTGATTCATCATTCCTGATTCATCATTCATCATTCCTGATTCATCATTCATCATTCCTGATTCATCATTGCTGATTCCTGATTCATCATTCATCATTCCTGATTCCTGATTCATCATTCCTGATTCATCATTCATCATTCCTGATTCATCATTGCTGATTCCTGATTCATCATTCATCATTCCTGATTCCTGATTCATCATTCCTGATTCATCATTCATCATTCCTGATTCATCATTCATCATTCCTGATTCATCATTCCTGATTCATCATTCCTGATTCCTGATTCATCATTCCTGATTCCTGATTCCTGATTCATCATTCCTGATTCATCATTCCTGATTCATCATTCATCATTCCTGATTCATCATTCCTGATTCATGATTCACCATTCCTGATTCCTGATTCGTCATTCCTCTTTCCTGATTCATCATTCCTGATTCCTAATACATCATTCATCATTCCTGATTCATCATTCCTGATTCCTGATTCATCATTCCTGATTCCTGATTCATCATTCCTGATTCATCATTCCTCATTCCTGATTCATCATTCCTGATTCCTGATTGATCATTCCTCATTCCTGATTGATCATTCCTCATTCCTGATTCATCATTCCTGATTCTTGATTCATCATTCCTGATTCCTGATTAATCACTCCTGATTCCTGATTCCTGATTCATCATTCCTGATTCCTCATTCCTGATTCATCATTCATCATTCCTGATTCATCATTCCTGATTTCTGATTCATCATTGCTGATTCCTGATTCATCATTCATCATTCCTGATTCCTGATTCATCATTCCTGATTCATCATTCATCATTCCTGATTCATCATTCATCATTCCTGATTCGTCATTCATCATTCCTGATTCATCATTCCTGATTCCTGATTCCTGATTCATCATTCCTGATTCCTGATTCCTGATTCACCATTCCTGATTCATCATTCCTGATTCATCATTCATCATTCCTGATTCCTGATTCATCATTCCTGATTCATCATTCCTGATTGATCATTCCTCATTCCTGATTCATCATTCCTGATTCTTGATTCATCATTCCTGATTGCTGATTAATCACTCCTGATTGCTGATTCCTGATTCATCATTCCTGATTCCTGATTCCTGATTCATCATTCATCATTCCTGATTCATCATTCCTGATTTCTGATTCATCATTGCTGATTCCTGATTCATCATTCATCATTCCTGATTCCTGATTCATCATTCCTGATTCATCATTCCTGATTCCTGATTCATCATTCCTGATTCATGATTCACCATTCCTGATTCCTGATTCATCATTCCTCTTTCCTGATTCATCATTCCTGATTCCTGATTCATCATTCATCATTCCTGATTCATGATTCATCATTCCTGATTCATCATTCATCATTCCTGATTCATCATTGCTGATTCCTGATTCATCATTCCTGATTCCTGATTCATCATTCTTGATTCATGATTCACCATTCCTGATTCCTGATTCATCATTCCTCTTTCCTGATTCATCATTCCTGATTCCTGATTCATCATTCCTGATTCCTGATTCATCATTCCTCATTCCTGATTCATCAATCCTCATTCCTGATTCATCATACCTGACTCCTGATTGATCATTCCTCTTTCCTGATTGATCATTCCTGATTCCTGATTGATCATTCCTGATTCCTGATTGATCATTCCTGATTCCTGATTAAATACTCCTGATTCCTGATTCCTGATTCCTGATTCATCATTGCTGATTCCTGATTCATCATTGCTGATTCCTGATTCATCATTACTGATTCCTGATTCATCATTCCTGATTCATCATTCCTGATTCATCATTCCTGATTCCTGTTTCATCATTCCTGATTCCTGATTCATCATGCCTGATTCATGATTCACCATTCCTGATTCCTGATTCGTCATTCCTCTTTCCTGATTCATCATTCCTGATTCCTGATACATCATTCATCATTCCTGATTCATCATTCCTGATTCCTGATTCATCATTCCTGATTCCTGATTCATCATTCATCATTCCTGATTCATCATTCCTCATTCCTGATTCATCATTCCTGATTCCTGATTGATCATTCCTCATTCCTGATTGATCATTCCTCATTCCTGATTCATCATTCCTGATTCTTGATTCATCATTCCTGATTGCTGATTAATCACTCCTGATTGCTGATTCCTGATTCATCATTCCTGATTCCTGATTCCTGATTCATCATTCATCATTCCTGATTCATCATTCCTGATTTCTGATTCATCATTGCTGATTCCTGATTCATCATTCATCATTCCTGATTCCTGATTCATCATTCCTGATTCATCATTCATCATTCCTGATTCATCATTCATCATTCCTGATTCATCATTGCTGATTCCTGATTCATCATTCCTGATTCATCATTCATCATTCCTGATTCATCATTCATCATTCCTGATTCATCATTCCTTATTCCTGATTCATCATTCATCATTCCTGATTCATCATTCCTGATTCCTGATTCATCATTCCTGATTCCTGATTCATCATTCCTGATTCATCATTCCTGATTCATCATTCATCATTCCTGATTCATCATTCCTGATTCATGATTCACCATTCCTGATTCCTGATTCGTCATTCCTCTTTCCTGATTCATCATTCCTGATTCCTGATACATCATTCATCATTCCTGATTCATCATTCCTGATTCCTGATTCATCATTCCTGATTCCTGATTCATCATTCATCATTCCTGATTCATCATTCCTCATTCCTGATTCATCATTCCTCATTCCTGATTGATCATTCCTCATTCCTGATTGATCATTCCTCATTCCTGATTCATCATTCCTGATTCTTGATTCATCATTCCTGATTCCTGATTAATCACTCCTGATTCCTGATTCCTGATTCATCATTCCTGATTCCTCATTCCTGATTCATCATTCATCATTCCTGATTCATCATTCCTGATTTCTGATTCATCATTGCTGATTCCTGATTCATCATTCATCATTCCTGATTCCTGATTCATCATTCATCATTCCTGATTCCTGATTCATCATTCCTGATTCATCATTCATCATTCCTGATTCATCATTCATCATTCCTGATTCATCATTGCTGATTCCTGATTCATCATTCATCATTCCTGATTCCTGATTCATCATTCCTGATTCATCATTCATCATTCCTGATTCATCATTGCTGATTCCTGATTCATCATTCATCATTGCTGATTCCTGATTCATCATTCCTGATTCATCATTCATCATTCCTGATTCATCATTCATCATTCCTGATTCATCATTCCTGATTCCTGATTCCTGATTCATCATTCCTGATTCCTGATTCCTGATTCACCATTCCTGATTCATCATTCCTGATTCATCATTCATCATTCCTGATTCCTGATTCATCATTCCTGATTCATCATTCCTGATTGATCATTCCTCATTCCTGATTCATCATTCCTGATTCTTGATTCATCATTCCTGATTGCTGATTAATCACTCCTGATTGCTGATTCCTGATTCATCATTCCTGATTCCTGATTCCTGATTCATCATTCATCATTCCTGATTCATCATTCCTGATTTCTGATTCATCATTGCTGATTCCTGATTCATCATTCATCATTCCTGATTCCTGATTCATCATTCCTGATTCATCATTCCTGATTCCTGATTCATCATTCCTGATTCATGATTCACCATTCCTGATTCCTGATTCATCATTCCTCTTTCCTGATTCATCATTCCTGATTCCTGATTCATCATTCATCATTCCTGATTCATGATTCATCATTCCTGATTCATCATTCATCATTCCTGATTCATCATTGCTGATTCCTGATTCATCATTCCTGATTCCTGATTCATCATTCTTGATTCATGATTCACCATTCCTGATTCCTGATTCATCATTCCTCTTTCCTGATTCATCATTCCTGATTCCTGATTCATCATTCCTGATTCCTGATTCATCATTCCTCATTCCTGATTCATCAATCCTCATTCCTGATTCATCATACCTGACTCCTGATTGATCATTCCTCTTTCCTGATTGATCATTCCTGATTCCTGATTGATCATTCCTGATTCCTGATTGATCATTCCTGATTCCTGATTAATACTCCTGATTCCTGATTCCTGATTCCTGATTCATCATTGCTGATTCCTGATTCATCATTGCTGATTCCTGATTCATCATTACTGATTCCTGATTCATCATTCCTGATTCATCATTCCTGATTCATCATTCCTGATTCCTGTTTCATCATTCCTGATTCCTGATTCATCATGCCTGATTCATGATTCACCATTCCTGATTCCTGATTCGTCATTCCTCTTTCCTGATTCATCATTCCTGATTCCTGATACATCATTCATCATTCCTGATTCATCATTCCTGATTCCTGATTCATCATTCCTGATTCCTGATTCATCATTCATCATTCCTGATTCATCATTCCTCATTCCTGATTCATCATTCCTGATTCCTGATTGATCATTCCTCATTCCTGATTGATCATTCCTCATTCCTGATTCATCATTCCTGATTCTTGATTCATCATTCCTGATTGCTGATTAATCACTCCTGATTGCTGATTCCTGATTCATCATTCCTGATTCCTGATTCCTGATTCATCATTCATCATTCCTGATTCATCATTCCTGATTTCTGATTCATCATTGCTGATTCCTGATTCATCATTCATCATTCCTGATTCCTGATTCATCATTCCTGATTCATCATTCATCATTCCTGATTCATCATTCATCATTCCTGATTCATCATTGCTGATTCCTGATTCATCATTCCTGATTCATCATTCATCATTCCTGATTCATCATTCATCATTCCTGATTCATCATTCCTTATTCCTGATTCATCATTCATCATTCCTGATTCATCATTCCTGATTCCTGATTCATCATTCCTGATTCCTGATTCATCATTCCTGATTCATCATTCCTGATTCATCATTCATCATTCCTGATTCATCATTCCTGATTCATGATTCACCATTCCTGATTCCTGATTCGTCATTCCTCTTTCCTGATTCATCATTCCTGATTCCTGATACATCATTCATCATTCCTGATTCATCATTCCTGATTCCTGATTCATCATTCCTGATTCCTGATTCATCATTCATCATTCCTGATTCATCATTCCTCATTCCTGATTCATCATTCCTCATTCCTGATTGATCATTCCTCATTCCTGATTGATCATTCCTCATTCCTGATTCATCATTCCTGATTCTTGATTCATCATTCCTGATTCCTGATTAATCACTCCTGATTCCTGATTCCTGATTCATCATTCCTGATTCCTCATTCCTGATTCATCATTCATCATTCCTGATTCATCATTCCTGATTTCTGATTCATCATTGCTGATTCCTGATTCATCATTCATCATTCCTGATTCCTGATTCATCATTCATCATTCCTGATTCCTGATTCATCATTCCTGATTCATCATTCATCATTCCTGATTCATCATTCATCATTCCTGATTCATCATTGCTGATTCCTGATTCATCATTCATCATTCCTGATTCCTGATTCATCATTCCTGATTCATCATTCATCATTCCTGATTCATCATTGCTGATTCCTGATTCATCATTCATCATTGCTGATTCCTGATTCATCATTCCTGATTCATCATTCATCATTCCTGATTCATCATTCATCATTCCTGATTCATCATTCCTGATTCATCATTCCTGATTCCTGATTCATCATTCCTGATTCCTGATTCATCATTCATCATTGCTGATTCCTGATTCATCATTCCTGATTCATCATTCATCATTCCTGATTCATCATTCTTCATTCCTGATTCCTGATTCATCATTCATCATTCCTGATTCCTGATTCATCATTCCTGATTCATCATTCATCATTCCTGATTCATCATTGCTGATTCCTGATTCATCATTCATCATTCCTGATTCCTGATTCATCATTCCTGATTCATCATTCATCATTCCTGATTCATCATTGCTGATTCCTGATTCATCATTCATCATTCCTGATTCCTGATTCATCATTCCTGATTCATCATTCATCATTCCTGATTCATCATTCATCATTCCTGATTCATCATTCCTGATTCATCATTCCTGATTCCTGATTCATCATTCCTGATTCCTGATTCCTGATTCATCATTCCTGATTCATCATTCCTGATTCATCATTCATCATTCCTGATTCATCATTCCTGATTCATGATTCACCATTCCTGATTCCTGATTCGTCATTCCTCTTTCCTGATTCATCATTCCTGATTCCTAATACATCATTCATCATTCCTGATTCATCATTCCTGATTCCTGATTCATCATTCCTGATTCCTGATTCATCATTCCTGATTCATCATTCCTCATTCCTGATTCATCATTCCTGATTCCTGATTGATCATTCCTCATTCCTGATTGATCATTCCTCATTCCTGATTCATCATTCCTGATTCTTGATTCATCATTCCTGATTCCTGATTAATCACTCCTGATTCCTGATTCCTGATTCATCATTCCTGATTCCTCATTCCTGATTCATCATTCATCATTCCTGATTCATCATTCCTGATTTCTGATTCATCATTGCTGATTCCTGATTCATCATTCATCATTCCTGATTCCTGATTCATCATTCCTGATTCATCATTCATCATTCCTGATTCATCATTCATCATTCCTGATTCGTCATTCATCATTCCTGATTCATCATTCCTGATTCCTGATTCCTGATTCATCATTCCTGATTCCTGATTCCTGATTCACCATTCCTGATTCATCATTCCTGATTCATCATTCATCATTCCTGATTCCTGATTCATCATTCCTGATTCATCATTCCTGATTCATCATTCATCATTGCTGATTCATCATTCCTGATTCCTGATTCATCATTCATCATTCCTGATTCCTGATTCATCATTCCTGATTCATCATTCATCATTCCTGATTCATCATTCCTGAATCATCATTCCTGATTCCTGATTCATCATTCCTGATTCCTGATTCATCATTCCTGATTCATCATTCCTAATTCATCATTCCTGATTACTGACTCATCATTCATCATTCCTGATTCATCATTCCTTATTCCTGATTCATCATTCCTGATTCTTGATTCCTGATTCATCATTCCTGATTCATCATTCCTGATTCATCATTCCTGATTCATCATTCATCATACCTGATTCATCATTCCTTATTCCTGATTCATCATTCCTGATTCCTGATTCATCATTCATCATTCCTGATTCATCATTCATCATTCATCATTCCTGATTCGTCATTCATCTATGAATTTTCTGGAATCTATGAATTTGCTGGCAAGATGGAATCTCTCCTGATTCATCATTCCTGATTCCTGATTCATCATTCCTGATTCATCATTCATCATTCCTGATTTCATCATTGCTGATTCCTGATTCATCATTCATCATTCCTGATTCCTGATTCATCATTCCTGATTCATCATTCATCATTCCTGATTCATCATTCATCATTCCTGATTCATCATTCCTGATTCATCATTCCTTATTCCTGATTCATCATTCATCATTCCTGATTCATCATTCCTGATTCCTGATTCATCATTCCTGATTCCTGATTCCTGATTCATCATTCCTGATTCATCATTCCTGATTCATCATTCATCATTCCTGATTCATCATTCCTGATTCATGATTCACCATTCCTGATTCCTGATTCGTCATTCCTCTTTCCTGATTCATCATTCCTGATTCCTGATACATCATTCATCATTCCTGATTCATCATTCCTGATTCCTGATTCATCATTGCTGATTCCTGATTCATCATTCATCATTCCTGATTCCTGATTCATCATTCCTGATTCATCATTCATCATTCCTGATTCATCATTGCTGATTCCTGATTCATCATTCCTGATTCCTGATTCATCATTCCTGATTCATGATTCACCATTCCTGATTCCTGATTCATCATTCCTCTTTCCTGATTCATCATTCCTGATTCCTGATTCATCATTCATCATTCCTGATTCATGATTCATCATTCCTGATTCATCATTCATCATTCCTGATTCATCATTGCTGATTCCTGATTCATCATTCCTGATTCCTGATTCATCATTCTTGATTCATGATTCACCATTCCTGATTCCTGATTCATCATTCCTCTTTCCTGATTCATCATTCCTGATTCCTGATTCATCATTCCTGATTCCTGATTCATCATTCCTCATTCCTGATTCATCAATCCTCATTCCTGATTCATCATACCTGACTCCTGATTGATCATTCCTCTTTCCTGATTGATCATTCCTGATTCCTGATTGATCATTCCTGATTCCTGATTGATCATTCCTGATTCCTGATTAAATACTCCTGATTCCTGATTCCTGATTCCTGATTCATCATTGCTGATTCCTGATTCATCATTGCTGATTCCTGATTCATCATTACTGATTCCTGATTCATCATTCCTGATTCATCATTCCTGATTCATCATTCTTGATTCATGATACACCATTCCTGATTCCTGATTCATCATTCCTCTTTCCTGATTCATCATTCCTGATTCCTGATTCATCATTCCTGATTCCTGATTCCTCATTCCTCATTCCTGATTCATCAATCCTCATTCCTGATTCATCATACCTGACTCCTGATTGATCATTCCTCTTTCCTGATTGATCATTCCTGATTCCTGATTGATCATTCCTGATTCCTGATTGATCATTCCTGATTCCTGATTAATCACTCCTGATTCCTGATTCCTGATTCCTGATTCATCATTGCTGATTCCTGATTCATCATTGCTGATTCCTGATTCATCATTCATCATTCCTGATTCCTGATTCATCATTCCTGATTCATCATTCATCATTCCTGATTCATCATTGCTGATTCCTGATTCATCATTCATCATTCCTGATTCCTGATTCATCATTACTGATTCCTGATTCATCATTCCTGATTCATCATTCCTGATTCATCATTCCTGATTCCTGTTTCATCATTCCTGATTCCTGATTCATCATGCCTGATTCATCATTCCTGATTCATCATTCATCATTGCTGATTCATCATTCCTGATTCCTGATTCATCATTCATCATTCCTGATTCCTGATTCATCATTCCTGATTCATCATTCATCATTCCTGATTCATCATTCCTGAATCATCATTCCTGATTCCTGATTCATCATTCCTGATTCCTGATTCATCATTCCTGATTCATCATTCCTAATTCATCATTCCTGATTACTGACTCATCATTCATCATTCCTGATTCATCATTCCTTATTCCTGATTCATCATTCCTGATTCTTGATTCCTGATTCATCATTCCTGATTCATCATTCCTGATTCATCATTCCTGATTCATCATTCATCATACCTGATTCATCATTCCTTATTCCTGATTCATCATTCCTGATTCCTGATTCATCATTCATCATTCCTGATTCATCATTCATCATTCATCATTCCTGATTCGTCATTCATCTATGAATTTTCTGGAATCTATGAATTTGCTGGCAAGATGGAATCTCTCCTGATTCATCATTCCTGATTCCTGATTCATCATTCCTGATTCATCATTCCTGATTCATGATTCACCATTCCTGATTCCTGATTCGTCATTCCTCTTTCCTGATTCATCATTCCTGATTCCTGATACATCATTCATCATTCCTGATTCATCATTCCTGATTCCTGATTCATCATTGCTGATTCCTGATTCATCATTCATCATTCCTGATTCCTGATTCATCATTCCTGATTCATCATTCATCATTCCTGATTCATCATTGCTGATTCCTGATTCATCATTCCTGATTCCTGATTCATCATTCCTGATTCATGATTCACCATTCCTGATTCCTGATTCATCATTCCTCTTTCCTGATTCATCATTCCTGATTCCTGATTCATCATTCATCATTCCTGATTCATGATTCATCATTCCTGATTCATCATTCATCATTCCTGATTCATCATTGCTGATTCCTGATTCATCATTCCTGATTCCTGATTCATCATTCTTGATTCCTGATTCACCATTCCTGATTCCTGATTCATCATTCCTCTTTCCTGATTCATCATTCCTGATTCCTGATTCATCATTCCTGATTCCTGATTCATCATTCCTCATTCCTGATTCATCAATCCTCATTCCTGATTCATCATACCTGACTCCTGATTGATCATTCCTCTTTCCTGATTGATCATTCCTGATTCCTGATTGATCATTCCTGATTCCTGATTGATCATTCCTGATTCCTGATTAAATACTCCTGATTCCTGATTCCTGATTCCTGATTCATCATTGCTGATTCCTGATTCATCATTGCTGATTCCAGATTCATCATTACTGATTCCTGATTCATCATTCCTGATTCATCATTCCTGATTCATCATTCCTGATTCCTGTTTCATCATTCCTGATTCCTGATTCATCATGCCTGATTCATGATTCACCATTCCTGATTCCTGATTCGTCATTCCTCTTTCCTGATTCATCATTCCTGATTCCTGATACATCATTCATCATTCCTGATTCATCATTCCTGATTCCTGATTCATCATTCCTGATTCCTGATTCATCATTCATCATTCCTGATTCATCATTCCTCATTCCTGATTCATCATTCCTGATTCCTGATTGATCATTCCTCATTCCTGATTGATCATTCCTCATTCCTGATTCATCATTCCTCATTCCTAATTGATCATTCCTCATTCCTGATTGATCATTCCTCATTCCTGATTCATCATTCCTGATTCTTGATTCATCATTCCTGATTCCTGATTAATCACTCCTGATTCCTGATTCCTGATTCATCATTCCTGATTCCTCATTCCTGATTCATCATTCATCATTCCTGATTCATCATTCCTGATTTCTGATTCATCATTGCTGACTCCTGATTCATCATTCATCATTCCTGATTCCTGATTCATCATTCCTGATTCATCATTCATCATTCCTGATTCATCATTCATCATTCCTGATTCGTCATTCATCATTCCTGATTCCTGATTCCTGATTCCTGATTCCTGATTCATCATTCCTGATTCCTGATTCCTGATTCACCATTCCT
>JAOWCC010001062.1:0-78742 GCA_030867875.1 Actinernus sp. WN-2022 | reverse complement strand
TGATGAATCAGGAATGATGAATCAGGAATCAGGAATCAGGAATCAGGAATGATGAATCAGGAATGAGGAATGATCAATCAGGAATCAGGAATGATGAATCAGGAATCAGGAATGATGAATCAGGAATGAGAAATGATGAATCCGGAATGAGGAATGATGAATCAGGAATCAGGAATGATGAATCAGGAATTAAGAATGATGAATCAGGAATGATGAATGATGAATCAGGAATCAGGAATGATCAATCAGGAATAAGGAATGATCAATCAGGAATGATGAATGATCAATCAGGAATCAGGAATGATGAATCAGGAATCAGGAATGATGAATCACGAATGATGAATGATGAATCAGGAATCAGGAATGATCAATCAGGAATCAGCAATGATGAATCAGGAATCAGGAATCAGGAATCAGGAATCAGGAATGATGAATCAGGAAAGAGGAATGATGAATCAGGAATCAGGAATGGTGAATCAGGAATCAGGAATGATGAATCAGGAATCAGGAATGATGAATCAGGAATCAGGAATGATGAATCGGGAATAAGGAATGATCATTCAGGAATGATGAATGATGAATCAGGAATCAGGAATGATGAATCAGGAATCAGGAATGATGAATCAGGAATCAGGAATGATGAATCAGGAATCAGGAATGATGAATCAGGAATCAAGAATGATGAATCAGGAATGATGAATGATGAATCAGGAATCAGGAATGATGAATCAGGAATCAGGAATGATGAATCAGGAATAATGAATCAGGAATCAGGAATGATGAATCAGGAATCAGGAATGATGAATCAGGAATGATGAATCAGGAATAATGAATCAGGAATCAGGAATGATGAATCAGGAATCAGGAATCAGGAATCAGGAATGATGAATGATGAATCAGAAATCAGGAATGATCAATCAGGAATAAGGAATGATCAATCAGGAATGATGAATGATGAATCAGGAATCAGGAATGATGAATCAGGAATGATGAATCAGGAATAATGAATCAGGATTCAGGAATGATGAATCAGGAATGACGAATGATGAATCAGGAATGATGAATGATGAATCAGGAATGATCAATGATGAATCAGGAATCAGGAATGATGAATCAGGAATCAGGAATCAGGAATGATGAATCAGGAATGAGGATTGATGAATCAGGAATGAGTAATGATGAATCAGGAATCAGGAATGATGAATCAGGAATCAGGAATGATGAATCAGGAATCAGGAATGATGAATCAGGAATGATAAATCAGGAATCAGGAATGATGAATCAGGAATGATGAATGATGAATCAGGAATGATGAATGATGTATCAGGAATCAGGAATGATGAATCAGGAAAGAGGAATGATGAATCAGGAATCAGGATTTGTGAATCATGAATCAGGACTGATGAATCTGGAATCAGGAATGATGAATCAGGAATCAGGAATGATGAATCAGGAATGATGAATGATGTATCAGGAATCAGGAATGATGAATCAGGAAAGAGGAATGATGAATCAGGAATCAGGAATGGTGAATCATGAATCAGGAATGATGAATCAGGAATCAGGAATGATGAATCGGGAATAAGGAATGATCAATCAGGAATGATGAATGATGAATCAGGAATCAGCAATGATGAAACAGGAATCAGGAATGATGAATGATGAATCAGCAATCAGGAATGATGAATCAGGAATCAGGAATGATGAATCAGGAATGAGAAATGATTAATCAGGAATGAAGAATGATGAATCAGGAATGAGGAATGATGAATCAGGAATGATGAATCAGGAATGATGAATCAGGAATCAGGAATCAGGAATCAGGAATCAGGAATCAGGAATGATGAATCAGGAATGAGGAATGATCAATCAGGAATCAGGAATGATGAATCAGGAATCAGGAATGATGAATCAGGAATGAGAAATGATGAATCCGGAATGAGGAATGATGAATCAGGAATCAGGAATGATGAATCAGGAATCAAGAATGATGAATCAGGAATGATGAATGATGAATCAGGAATCAGGAATGATCAATCAGGAATAAGGAATGATCAATCAGGAATCAGGAATGATGAATCAGGAATAATGAATCAGGAATCAGGAATGATGAATCAGGAATCAGGAATGATGAATCAGGAATGATGAATGATGAATCAGGAATGATGAATCAGGAATGATGAATCAGGAATCAGGAATCAGGAATCAGGAATCAGGAGTGATTAATCAGGAATCAGGAATGATCAATCAGGAATAAGGAATGATCAATCAGGAATGATGAATGATGAATCAGGAATCAGGAATGATGAATCAGGAATCAGGAATGATGAATCAGGATTGATGAATCAGGAATCAGGAATGATGAATCAGGAATGATGAATGATGTATCAGGAATCAGGAATGGTGAATCATGAATCAGGAATGATGAATCAGGAATGAGGAATGATTAATCAGGAATGAAGAATGATGAATCAGGAATGAGGAATGATGAATCAGGAATGATGAATCAGGAATGATGAATCAGGAATCAGGAATCAGGAATGATGAATCAGGAATCAGGAATGATGAATCAGGAATCAGGAATGATCAATCAGGAATCAGGAATGATGAATCAGGAATCAGGAATGATGAATCAGGAATGAGTAATGATGAATCAGGAATCAGGAATGATGAATCAGGAATCAGGAATGATGAATCAGGAATCAGGAATGATGAATCAGGAATGATAAATCAGGAATCAGGAATGATGAATCAGGAATGATGAATGATGAATCAGGAATGATGAATCAGGAATCAGGAATGATAAATCAGGAATCAGGAATGATGAATCAGGAATGATGAATGATGAATCAGGAATGATGAATGATGTATCAGGAATCAGGAATGATGAATCAGGAAAGAGGAATGATGAATCAGGAATCAGGATTTGTGAATCATGAATCAGGACTGATGAATCTGGAATCAGGAATGATGAATCAGGAATCAGGAATGATGAATCAGGAATGATGAATGATGTATCAGGAATCAGGAATGATGAATCAGGAAAGAGGAATGATGAATCAGGAATCAGGAATGGTGAATCATGAATCAGGAATGATGAATCAGGAATCAGGAATGATGAATCGGGAATAAGGAATGATCAATCAGGAATGATGAATGATGAATCAGGAATCAGCAATGATGAAACAGGAATCAGGAATGATGAATGATGAATCAGCAATCAGGAATGATGAATCAGGAATCAGGAATGATGAATCAGGAATGAGGATTGATGAATCAGGAATGAGGAATCATGAATCAGGAATGAGGATTGATGAATCAGGAATGAGGATTGATGAATCAGGAATGAGGAATCATGAATCAGGAATGAGGAATGATGAATCAGGAATGATGAATCAGGAATCAGGAATGATGAATCAGGAATCAGGAATGATGAATCAGGAATGATGAATGGTGAATCATGAATCAGGAATGGTGAATCATGAATCAGGAATGATTAATCAGGAATGAGGAATGATTAATCAGGAATGAAGAATGATGAATCAGGAATGAGGAATGATGAATCAGGAATGATGAATCAGGAATCAGGAATGATGAATCAGGAATGATGAATGAGGAATCAGGAATCAGGAATGATGAATCAGGAAAGAGGAATGATGAATCAGGAATCAGGAATGGTGAATCAGGAATCAGGAATGATGAATCAGGAATCAGGAATGATGAATCAGGAATCAGGAATGATGAATCGGGAATAAGGAATGATCAATCAGGAATCAGGAATGATGAATCAGGAATCAGGAATGATGAATCAGGAATAATGAATCAGGATTCAGGAATGATGAATCAGGAATGACGAATGATGAATCAGGAATGATGAATGATGAATCAGGAATGATGAATGATGAATCAGGAATCAGGAATCAGGAATCAGGAATGATGAATCAGGAATGAGGATTGATGAATCAGGAATGAGGAATCATGAATCAGGAATGAGGAATGATGAATCAGGAATCAGGAATGATGAATCAGGAATGATGAATCAGGAATCAGGAATGATGAATCAGGAATGATGAATGATGTATCAGGAATCAGGAATGGTGAATCATGAATCAGGAATGATGAATCAGGAATGAGGAATGATTAATCAGGAATGAAGAATGATGAATCAGAAATGAGGAATGATGAATCAGGAATGATGAATCAGGAATCAGGAATCAGGAATGATGAATCAGGAATCAGGAATGATGAATCAGGAATGAGGAATGATGAATCAGGAATCAGGAATGATGAATCAGGAATCAGGAATGATGAATCAGGAATGAGTAATGATGAATCAGGAATGAGGAATGATGAATCAGGAATCAGGAATGATGAATCAGGAATCAGGAATGATGAATCAGGAATGATAAATCAGAAATCAGGAATGATGAATCAGGAATGATTAATGATGAATCAGGAATGATGAATCAGGAATAATGAATCAGGATTCAGGAATGATGAATCAGGAATGACGAATGATGAATTAGGAATGATGAATGATGAATCAGGAATGATGAATGATGAATCAGGAATCAGGAATCAGGAATCAGGAATGATGAATCAGGAATGAGGATTGATGAATCAGGAATGAGGAATCATGAATCAGGAATGAGGAATGATGAATCAGGAATCAGGAATGATGAATCAGGAATGATGAATCAGGAATCAGGAATGATGAATCAGGAATGATGAATGATGTATCAGGAATAAGGAAAGGTGAATCATGAATCAGGAATGATGAATCAGAATGAGGAATGATTAATCAGGAATGAAGAATGATGAATCAGGAATGAGGAATGATGAATCAGGAATGATGAATCAGGAATCAGGAATCAGGAATGATGAATCAGGAATCAGGAATGATGAATCAGGAATGAGGAATGATGAATCAGGAATCAGGAATGATGAATCAGGAATCAAGAATGATGAATCAGGAATCAGGAATGATGAATCAGGAATCAGGAATGATGAATCAGGAATCAGGAATGATGAATCAGGAATCAGGAACGATGAATCAGGAATGATAAATCAGAAATCAGGAATGATGAATCAGGAATGATGAATGATGAATCAGGAATGATGAATGATGTATCAGGAATCAGGAATGATGAATCAGGAAAGAGGAATGATGAATCAGGAATCAGGATTGGTGAATCATGAATAAGGACTGATGAATCTGGAATCAGGAATGATGAATCAGGAATCAGGAATGATGAATCAGGAATGATGAATGATGTAACAGGAATCAGGAATGATGAATCAGGAAAGAGGAAT
The DNA here is from genome assembly GCA_030867875.1 of Actinernus sp. WN-2022. NCBI lineage: Eukaryota > Metazoa > Cnidaria > Anthozoa > Actiniaria > Actinernidae > Actinernus > Actinernus sp. WN-2022. The sequence continues at coordinate 73,429 of JAOWCC010001062.1, read as the reverse complement.
GATGAATCGGGAATCAGGAATGGTGAATCATGAATCAGGAATGATCAATCAGGAATCAGGAATGATGAATCAGGAATCAGGAATGATGAATCGGGAATAAGGAATGATCAATCAGGAATGATGAATGATGAATCAGGAATCAGCAATGATGAATCAGGAATCAGGAATGATGAATGATGAATCAGGAATTAGGAATGATGAATCAGGAATCAGGAATGATGAATCAGGAATCAAGAATGATGAATCAGGAATGATGAATGATGAATCAGGAATCAGGAATGATCAATCAGGAATAAGGAATGATCAATCAGGAATGATGAATGATGAATCAGGAATCAGGAATGATGAATCAGGAATCAGGAATGATGAATCAGGAATAATGAATCAGGATTCAGGAATGATGAATCAGGAATGACGAATGATGAATCAGGAATGATGAATGATGAATCAGGAATGATGAATGATGAATCAGGAATCAGGAATGATGAATCAGGAATCAGGAATCAGGAATGATGAATCAGGAATCAGGAATGATGAATCAGGAATCAGGAATGATGAATCGGGAATAAGGAATGATCAATCAGGAATCAGGAATGATGAATCAGGAATCAGGAATGATGAATCAGGAATAATGAATCAGGATTCAGGAATGATGAATCAGGAATGACGAATGATGAATCAGGAATGATGAATGATGAATCAGGAATGATGAATGATGAATCAGGAATCAGGAATCAGGAATCAGGAATGATGAATCAGGAATGAGGATTGATGAATCAGGAATGAGGATTGATGAATCAGGAATGAGGAATCATGAATCAGGAATGAGGATTGATGAATCAGGAATGAGGATTGATGAATCAGGAATGAGGAATCATGAATCAGGAATGAGGAATGATGAATCAGGAATGATGAATCAGGAATCAGGAATGATGAATCAGGAATCAGGAATGATGAATCAGGAATGATGAATGGTGAATCATGAATCAGGAATGGTGAATCATGAATCAGGAATGATTAATCAGGAATGAGGAATGATTAATCAGGAATGAAGAATGATGAATCAGGAATGAGGAATGATGAATCAGGAATGATGAATCAGGAATCAGGAATGATGAATCAGGAATGATGAATGAGGAATCAGGAATCAGGAATGATGAATCAGGAAAGAGGAATGATGAATCAGGAATCAGGAATGGTGAATCAGGAATCAGGAATGATGAATCAGGAATCAGGAATGATGAATCAGGAATCAGGAATGATGAATCGGGAATAAGGAATGATCAATCAGGAATCAGGAATGATGAATCAGGAATCAGGAATGATGAATCAGGAATAATGAATCAGGATTCAGGAATGATGAATCAGGAATGACGAATGATGAATCAGGAATGATGAATGATGAATCAGGAATGATGAATGATGAATCAGGAATCAGGAATCAGGAATCAGGAATGATGAATCAGGAATGAGGATTGATGAATCAGGAATGAGGAATCATGAATCAGGAATGAGGAATGATGAATCAGGAATCAGGAATGATGAATCAGGAATGATGAATCAGGAATCAGGAATGATGAATCAGGAATGATGAATGATGTATCAGGAATCAGGAATGGTGAATCATGAATCAGGAATGATGAATCAGGAATGAGGAATGATTAATCAGGAATGAAGAATGATGAATCAGGAATGAGGAATGATGAATCAGGAATGATGAATCAGGAATCAGGAATCAGGAATGATGAATCAGGAATCAGGAATGATGAATCAGGAATGAGGAATGATGAATCAGGAATCAGGAATGATGAATCAGGAATCAGGAATGATGAATCAGGAATGAGTAATGATGAATCAGGAATGAGGAATGATGAATCAGGAATCAGGAATGATGAATCAGGAATCAGGAATGATGAATCAGGAATGATAAATCAGAAATCAGGAATGATGAATCAGGAATGATTAATGATGAATCAGGAATGATGAATCAGGAATAATGAATCAGGATTCAGGAATGATGAATCAGGAATGACGAATGATGAATTAGGAATGATGAATGATGAATCAGGAATGATGAATGATGAATCAGGAATCAGGAATCAGGAATCAGGAATGATGAATCAGGAATGAGGATTGATGAATCAGGAATGAGGAATCATGAATCAGGAATGAGGAATGATGAATCAGGAATCAGGAATGATGAATCAGGAATGATGAATCAGGAATCAGGAATGATGAATCAGGAATGATGAATGATGTATCAGGAATAAGGAAAGGTGAATCATGAATCAGGAATGATGAATCAGAATGAGGAATGATTAATCAGGAATGAAGAATGATGAATCAGGAATGAGGAATGATGAATCAGGAATGATGAATCAGGAATCAGGAATCAGGAATGATGAATCAGGAATCAGGAATGATGAATCAGGAATGAGGAATGATGAATCAGGAATCAGGAATGATGAATCAGGAATCAAGAATGATGAATCAGGAATCAGGAATGATGAATCAGGAATCAGGAATGATGAATCAGGAATCAGGAATGATGAATCAGGAATCAGGAACGATGAATCAGGAATGATAAATCAGAAATCAGGAATGATGAATCAGGAATGATGAATGATGAATCAGGAATGATGAATGATGTATCAGGAATCAGGAATGATGAATCAGGAAAGAGGAATGATGAATCAGGAATCAGGATTGGTGAATCATGAATAAGGACTGATGAATCTGGAATCAGGAATGATGAATCAGGAATCAGGAATGATGAATCAGGAATGATGAATGATGTAACAGGAATCAGGAATGATGAATCAGGAAAGAGGAATGATGAATCGGGAATCAGGAATGGTGAATCATGAATCAGGAATGATCAATCAGGAATCAGGAATGATGAATCAGGAATCAGGAATGATGAATCGGGAATAAGGAATGATCAATCAGGAATGATGAATGATGAATCAGGAATCAGCAATGATGAATCAGGAATCAGGAATGATGAATGATGAATCAGGAATTAGGAATGATGAATCAGGAATCAGGAATGATGAATCAGGAATCAAGAATGATGAATCAGGAATGATGAATGATGAATCAGGAATCAGGAATGATCAATCAGGAATAAGGAATGATCAATCAGGAATGATGAATGATGAATCAGGAATCAGGAATGATGAATCAGGAATCAGGAATGATGAATCAGGAATAATGAATCAGGATTCAGGAATGATGAATCAGGAATGACGAATGATGAATCAGGAATGATGAATGATGAATCAGGAATGATGAATGATGAATCAGGAATCAGGAATGATGAATCAGGAATCAGGAATCAGGAATGATGAATCAGGAATGAGGATTGATGAATCAGGAATGAGGAATGATGAATCAGGAATGAGGAATGATGAAGCAGGAATCAGGAATGATGAATCAGGAATCAGGAATGATGAATCAGGAATGGTGAATGATGTATCAGGAATCAGGAATGGTGAATCATGAATCAGGAATGATGAATCAGGAATGAGGAATGATTAATCAGGAATGAAGAATGATGAATCAGGAATGAGGAATGATGAATCAGGAATGATGAATCAGGAATGATGAATCAGGAATCAGGAATCAGGAATGATGAATCAGGAATCAGGAATGATGAATCAGGAATCAGGAATGATGAATCAGGAATCAGGAATGATGAATCAGGAATCAGGAATGATGAATCAGGAATGAGTAATGATGAATCAGGAATCAGGAATGATGAATCAGGAATCAGGAATGATGAATCAGGAATGATAAATCAGGAATCAGGAATGATGAATCAGGAATGATGAATGATGAATCAGGAATGATGAATGATGTATCAGGATTCAGGAATGATGAATCAGGAAAGAGGAATGATGAATCAGGAATCAGGATTGGTGAATCATGAATCAGGACTGATGAATCTGGGATCAGGAATGATGAATCAGGAATCAGGAATGATGAATCAGGAATGATGAATGATGTATCAGGAATCAGGAATGATGAATCAGGAAAGAGGAATGATGAATCAGGAATCAGGAATGGTGAATCATGAATCAGGAATGATGAATCAGGAATCAGGAATGATGAATCAGGAATCAGGAATGATGAATCGGGAATAAGGAATGATCAATCAGGAATGATGAATGATGAATCAGCAATCAGCAATGATGAATCAGGAATCAGGAATGATGAATGATGAATCAGGAATCAGCAATGATGAATCAGGAATCAGGAATGATGAATGATGAATCAGGAATCAGGAATGAGAAATGATGAATCAGGAATGAGGAATGATGAATCAGGAATGAGGAATGATTAATCAGGAATGAAGAATGATGAATCAGGAATGAGGAATGATGAATCAGGAATGATGAATCAGGAATGATGAATCAGGAATCAGGAATCAGGAATCAGGAATCAGGAATGATCAATCAGGAATGAGGAATGATCAATCAGGAATCAGGAATGATGAATCAGGAATCAGGAATGATGAATCAGGAATGAGAAATGATGAATCCGGAATGAGGAATGATGAATCAGGAATCAGGAATGATGAATCAGGAATCAGGAATGATGAATCAGGAATGATAAATCAGGAATCAGGAATGATGAATCGGGAATAAGGAATGATCAATCAGGAATGATGAATGATGAATCAGGAATCAGCAATGATGAATCAGGAATCAGGAATGATGAATGATGAATCAGGATTGGTGAATCATGAATCAGGACTGATGAATCTGGAATCAGGAATGATGAAGCAGGAATCAGGAATGATGAATCAGGAATGATGAATGATGTATCATGAATCAGGAATGATGAATCAGGAAAGAGGAATGATGAATCAGGAATCAGGAATGGTGAATCATGAATCGGGAATGATGAATCAGGAATCAGGAATGATGAATCAGGAATCAGCAATGATGAATCGGGAATAAGGAATGATCAATCAGGAATGATGAATGATGAATCAGGAATCAGCAATGATGAATCAGGAATCAGGAATGATGAATGATGAATGATGAATCAGGAATCAGGAATGATGAATCAGGAATCAGGAATGATGAATCAGGAATCAAGAATGATGAATCAGGAATGATGAATGATGAATCAGGAATCAGGAATGATCAATCAGGAATAAGGAATGATCAATCAGGAATGATGAATGATCAATCAGGAATCAGGAATGATGAATCAGGAATCAGGAATGATGAATCAGGAATAATGAATCAGGAATCAGGAATGATGAATCAGGAATGACGAATGATGGATCAGGAATGATGAATGATGAATCAGGAATGATGAATGATGAATCAGGAATCAGGAATGATGAATCAGGAATGATGAATCAGGAATCAGGAATGATGAATCACGAATGATGAATGATGAATCAGGAATCAGGAATGATCAATCAGGAATCAGCAATGATGAATCAGGAATCAGCAATGATGAATCAGGAATCAGGAATCATGAATCATGAATCAGGAATGATGAGTCAGGAAAGAGGAATGATGAATCAGGAATCAGGAATGGTGAATCAGGAATCAGGAATAATGAATCAGGAATCAGGAATGATGAATCAGGAATCAGGAATGATGAATCGGGAATAAGGAATGATCATTCAGGAATGATGAATGATCAATCAGGAATCAGCAATGATGAATCAGGAATCAGGAATGATGAATCAGGAATCAGGAATGATGAATCAGGAATCAGGAATGATGAATCAGGAATCAAGAATGATGAATCAGGAATGATGAATGATGAATCAGGAATCAGGAATGATGAATCAGGAATCAGGAATGATGAATCAGGAATAATGAATCAGGAATCAGGAATGATGAATCAGGAATCAGGAATGATGAATCAGGAATGATGAATGATGAATCAGGAATAATGAATCAGGAATGATGAATCAGGAATCAGGAATCAGGAATCAGGAATCAGGAGTGATTAATCAGGAATCAGGAATGATGAATCAGGAATCAAGAATGATGAATCAGGAATGATCAATGATCAATCAGGAATCAGGAATGATCAATCAGGAATCAGGAATGATGAATCAGGAATAATGAATCAGGAATCAGGAATGATGAATCAGGAATCAGGAATGATGAATCAGGAATGATGAATGATGAATCAGGAATGATGAATCAGGAATGATGAATCAGGAATGATGAATCAGGAATCAGGAATCAGGAGTGATTAATCAGGAATCAGGAATGATGAATCAGGAATCAGGAATGATGAATCAGGAATGAGGAATGATCAATCAGGAATGAGGAACGTTCAATCAGGAATCAGGAATGATGAATCAGGAATGAGGATTGATGAATCAGGAATCAGGAATGATGAATCAGGAATCAGGAATGATGAATCAGGAATGATGAATCAGGAATCAGGAATGATGAATCAGGAATGATGAATGATTAATCAGGAATGAAGAATGATGAATCAGGAATGAGGAATGATGAATCAGGAATGATGAATGATGAATCAGGAATCAGCAATGATGAATCAGGAATCAGGAATGATGAATGATGAATCAGGAATCAGGAATGATGAATCAGGAATCAGGAATGATGAATCAGGAATCAAGAATGATGAATCAGGAATGATGAATGTTGAATCAGGAATCAGGAATGATCAATCAGGAATAAGGAATGATCAATCAGGAATGATGAATGATGAATCAGGAATCAGGAATGATGAATCAGGATTCAGGAATGATGAATCAGGATTCAGGAATGATGAATCAGGAATGACGAATGATGAATCAGGAATGATGAATGATGAATCAGGAATGATGAATGATGAATCAGGAATCAGGAATGATGAATCAGGAATCAGGAATCAGGAATGATGAATCAGGAATGAGGATTGATGAATCATGAATGAGGAATGATGAATCAGGAATGAGGAATGATGAAGCAGGAATAAGGAATGATGAATCAGGAATCAGGAATGATGAATCAGGATTGATGAATCAGGAATCAGGAATGATGAATCAGGAATGATGAATGATGTATCAGGAATCAGGAATGGTGAATCATGAATCAGGAATGATGAATCAGGAATGAGGAATGATTAATCAGGAATGAAGAATGATGAATCAGGAATGAGGAATGATGAATCAGGAATGATGAATCAGGATTGATGAATCAGGAATCAGGAATCAGGAATGATGAATCAGGAATCAGGAATGATGAATCAGGAATCAGGAATGATCAATCAGGAATCAGGAATGATGAATCAGGAATCAGGAATGATTAATCAGGAATGAAGAATGATGAATCAGGAATGAGGAATGATGAATCAGGAATGATGAATCAGGAATGATGAATCAGGAATCAGGAATCAGGAATCAGGAATCAGGAATGATGAATCAGGAATGAGGAATGATGAATCAGGAATCAGGAATCAGGAATCAGGAATCAGGAATGATGAATCAGGAATGAGGAATGATCAATCAGGAATCAGGAATGATGAATCAGGAATCAGCAATGATGAATCAGGAATCAGGAATGATGAATGATGAATGATGAATCAGGAATCAGGAATGATGAATCAGGAATCAGGAATGATGAATCAGGAATCAAGAATGATGAATCAGGAATGATGAATGATGAATCAGGAATCAGGAATGATCAATCAGGAATAAGGAATGATCAATCAGGAATGATGAATGATCAATCAGGAATCAGGAATGATGAATCAGGAATCAGGAATGATGAATCAGGAATAATGAATCAGGAATCAGGAATGATGAATCAGGAATGACGAATGATGAATCAGGAATGATGAATGATGAATCAGGAACGATGAATGATGAATCAGGAATCAGGAATGATGAATCAGGAATCAGGAATCAGGAGTGATTAATCAGGAATCAGGAATGATGAATCAGGAATCAAGAATGATGAATCAGGAATGATGAATGATCAATCAGGAATCAGGAATGATCAATCAGGAATCAGGAATGATCAATCAGGAATAATGAATCAGGAATCAGGAATGATGAATCAGGAATCAGGAATGATGAATCAGGAATGATGAATGATGAATCAGGAATGATGAATCAGGAATGATGAATCAGGAATGATGAATCAGGAATCAGGAATCAGGAGTGATTAATCAGGAATCAGGAATGACGAATCAGGAATCAGGAATGATGAATCAGGAATGAGGAATGATCAATCAGGAATGAGGAACGTTCAATCAGGAATCAGGAATGATGAATCAGGAATGAGGATTGATGAATCAGGAATCAGGAATGATGAATCAGGAATCAGGAATGATGAATCAGGAATGATGAATCAGGAATCAGGAATGATGAATCAGGAATGATGAATGATGTATCAGGAATCAGGAATGGTGAATCATGAATCAGGAATGATGAATCAGGAATGAGGAATGATTAATCAGGAATGAAGAATGATGAATCAGGAATGAGGAATGATGAATCAGGAATGATTAATCAGGAATCAGGAATGATGAATCAGGAATCAGGAATGATGAATCAGGAATGAGGAATGATCAATCAGGAATCAGCAATGATGAATCAGGAATGAGGAATGATGAATCAGGAATGAGGAATGATGAATCCGGAATCAGGAATGATGAATCAGGAATCAGGAATGATGAATCAGGAATCAGGAATGATGAATCAGGAATGATAAATCAGGAATCAGGAATGATGAATCAGGAATGATGAATGATGAATCAGGAATGATGAATGATGTATCAGGAATCAGGAATGATGAATCAGGAAAGAGGAATGATGAATCAGGAATCAGGATTGGTGAATCATGAATCAGGACTGATGAATCAGGAATCAGGAATGATGAATCAGGAATCAGGAATGATGAATCAGGAATGATGAATGATGTATCAGGAATCAGGAATGATGAATCAGGAAAGAGGAATGATGAATCAGGAATCAGGAATGGTGAATCATGAGCTCGCGGTCAGGAATCTATGAATTGGCTGGAAAGATGGAATCTCTCCGTTTGAGAATTTTACGGCACATTGAACGTTTTTAAGATTAGCTCGCGGTCAGGAATCTATGAATTGGCTGGAAAGATGGAATCTCTCCGTTTGAGAATTTTACGGCACATTGAAGTTTTTAAGATTAGCTCGCGGTCAGGAATCTATGAATTGGCTGGAAAGATGGAATCTCTCCGGTTGAGAATTTTACGGCACATTGAACGTTTTTAAGATTAGCTCGCGGTCAGGAATCTATGAATTGGCTGGAAAGATGGAATCTCTCCGTTTGAGAATTTTAAGGCACATTGAACGTTTTTAAGATTAGCTCGCGGTCAGGAATCTATGAATTGGCTGGAAAGATGGAATCTCTCCGTTTGAGAATTTTACGGCACATTGAACGTTTTTAAGATTAGCTCGCGGTCAGGAATCTATGAATTGGCTGGAAAGATGGAATCTCTCCGTTTGAGAATTTTACGGCACATTGAACGTTTTTAAGATTAGCTCGCGGTCAGGAATCTATGAATTGGCTGGAAAGATGGAATCTCTCCGTTTGAGAATTTTACGGCACATTGAACGTTTTTAAGATTAGCTCGCGGTCAGGAATCTCTGAATTGGCTGGAAAGATGGAATCTCTCCGTTTGAGAATTTTACGGCACATTGAACGTTTTTAAGATTAGCTCGCGGTCAGGAATCTATGAATTGGCTGGAAAGATGGAATCTCTCCGTTTGAGAATTTTACGGCACATTGAACGTTTTTAAGATTAGCTCGCGGTCAGGAATCTATGAATTGGCTGGAAAGATGGAATCTCTCCGTTTGAGAATTTTACGGCACATTGAACGTTTTTAAGATTAGCTCGTGGTCAGGAATCTATGAATTGGCTGGAAAGATGGAATCTCTCCGTTTGAGAATTTTACGCACATTGAATGAATCAGGAATGAGGAATGATGAATCAGGAATCAGGAATGATGAATCAGGAATGATGAATCAGGAATCAGGAATGATGAATCAGGAATGATGAATGAGGAATCAGGAATCAGGAATGATGAATCAGGAAAGAGGAATGATGAATCAGGAATCAGGAATGGTGAATCAGGAATCAGGAATGATGAATCAGGAATCAGGAATGATGAATCAGGAATCAGGAATGATGAATCGGGAATAAGGAATGATCAATCAGGAATCAGGAATGATGAATCAGGAATCAGGAATGATGAATCAGGAATAATGAATCAGGATTCAGGAATGATGAATCAGGAATGACGAATGATGAATCAGGAATGATGAATGATGAATCAGGAATGATGAATGATGAATCAGGAATGATGAATGATGAATCAGGAATCAGGAATCAGGAATCAGGAATGATGAATCAGGAATGAGGATTGATGAATCAGGAATGAGGAATCAGGAATCAGGAATCAGGAATGATGAATCAGGAATCAGGAATGATGAATCAGGAATGATGAATCAGGAATCAGGAATGATGAATCAGGAATGATGAATGATGTATCAGGAATCAGGAATGGTGAATCATGAATCAGGAATGATGAATCAGGAATGAGGAATGATTAATCAGGAATGAAGAATGATGAATCAGGAATGAGGAATGATGAATCAGGAATGATGAATCAGGAATCAGGAATCAGGAATGATGAATCAGGAATCAGGAATGATGAATCAGGAATGAGGAATGATGAATCAGGAATCAGGAATGATGAATCAGGAATCAGGAATGATGAATCAGGAATGAGTAATGATGAATCAGGAATGAGGAATGATGAATCAGGAATCAGGAATGATGAATCAGGAATCAGGAATGATGAATCAGGAATGATAAATCAGAAATCAGGAATGATGAATCAGGAATGATGAATGATGAATCAGGAATGATGAATCAGGAATAATGAATCAGGATTCAGGAATGATGAATCAGGAATGACGAATGATGAATCAGGAATGATGAATGATGAATCAGGAATGATGAATGATGAATCAGGAATCAGGAATCAGGAATCAGGAATGATGAATCAGGAATGAGGATTGATGAATCAGGAATGAGGAATCATGAATCAGGAATGAGGAATGATGAATCAGGAATCAGGAATGATGAATCAGGAATGATGAATCAGGAATCAGGAATGATGAATCAGGAATGATGAATGATGTATCAGGAATCAGGAATGGTGAATCATGAATCAGGAATGATGAATCAGGAATGAGGAATGATTAATCAGGAATGAAGAATGATGAATCAGGAATGAGGAATGATGAATCAGGAATGATGAATCAGGAATCAGGAATCAGGAATGATGAATCAGGAATCAGGAATGATGAATCAGGAATGAGGAATGATGAATCAGGAATCAGGAATGATGATTCAGGAATCAGGAATGATGAATCAGGAATGAGTAATGATGAATCAGGAATGAGGAATGAGGAATGATGAATCAGGAATGATGAATCAGGAATCAGGAATCAGGAATGATGAATCAGGAATCAGGAATGATGAATCAGGAATGAGGAATGATGAATCAGGAATCAGGAATGATGAATCAGGAATCAGGAATGATGAATCAGGAATGAGTAATGATGAATCAGGAATGAGGAATGATGAATCAGGAATCAGGAATGATGAATCAGGAATCAGGAATGATGAATCAGGAATGATAAATCAGAAATCAGGAATGATGAATCAGGAATGATGAATGATGAATCAGGAATGATGAATCAGGAATAATGAATCAGGATTCAGGAATGATGAATCAGGAATGACGAATGATGAATCAGGAATGATGAATGATGAATCAGGAATGAGGATTGATGAATCAGGAATGAGGAATCATGAATCAGGAATGAGGAATGATGAATCAGGAATCAGGAATGATGAATCAGGAATCAGGAATGATGAATCAGGAATGATGAATGATGTATCAGGAATCAGGAATGGTGAATCATGAATCAGGAATGATGAATCAGGAATGAGGAATGATTAATCAGGAATGAAGAATGATGAATCAGGAATGAGGAATGATGAATCAGGAATGATGAATCAGGAATCAGGAATCAGGAATGATGAATCAGGAATCAGGAATGATGAATCAGGAATGAGGAATGATGAATCAGGAATCAGGAATGATGAATCAGGAATCAGGAATGATGAATCAGGAATGAGTAATGATGAATCAGGAATGAGGAATGAGGAATGATGAATCAGGAATGATGAATCAGGAATCAGGAATCAGGAATGATGAATCAGGAATCAGGAATGATGAATCAGGAATGAGGAATGATGAATCAGGAATCAGGAATGATGAATCAGGAATCAGGAATGATGAATCAGGAATGAGGAATGATGAATCAGGAATGAGGAATGATGAATCAGGAATCAGGAATGATGAATCAGGAATCAGGAATGATGAATCAGGAATGATAAATCAGAAATCAGGAATGATGAATCAGGAATGATGAATGATGAATCAGGAATGATGAATCAGGAATAATGAATCAGGATTCAGGAATGATGAATCAGGAATGACGAATGATGAATCAGGAATGATGAATGATGAATCAGGAATGATGAATCAGGAATCAGGAATCAGGAATGATGAATCAGGAATCAGGAATGATGAATCAGGAATGATAAATCAGAAATCAGGAATGATGAATCAGGAATGATGAATGATGAATCAGGAATGATGAATCAGGAATAATGAATCAGGATTCAGGAATGATGAATCAGGAATGACGAATGATGAATCAGGAATGATGAATGATGAATCAGGAATGATGAATGATGAATCAGGAATCAGGAATCAGGAATCAGGAATGATGAATCAGGAATGAGGATTGATGAATCAGGAATGAGGAATCATGAATCAGGAATGAGGAATGATGAATCAGGAATCAGGAATGATGAATCAGGAATGATGAATCAGGAATCAGGAATGATGAATCAGGAATGATGAATGATGTATCAGGAATCAGGAATGGTGAATCATGAATCAGGAATGATGAATCAGGAATGAGGAATGATTAATCAGGAATGAAGAATGATGAATCAGGAATGAGGAATGATGAATCAGGAATGATGAATCAGGAATCAGGAATCAGGAATGATGAATCAGGAATCAGGAATGATGAATCAGGAATGAGGAATGATGAATCAGGAATCAGGAATGATGAATCAGGAATCAGGAATGATGAATCAGGAATGAGTAATGATGAATCAGGAATGAGGAATGATGAATCAGGAATCAGGAATGATGAATCAGGAATCAGGAATGATGAATCAGGAATGATAAATCAGAAATCAGGAATGATGAATCAGGAATGATGAATGATGAATCAGGAATGATGAATGATGAATCAGGAATCAGCAATGATGAATCAGGAATCAGGAATGATGAATGATGAATCAGGAATTAGGAATGATGAATCAGGAATCAGGAATGATGAATCAGGAATCAAGAATGATGAATCAGGAATGATGAATGATGAATCAGGAATCAGGAATGATCAATCAGGAATAAGGAATGATCAATCAGGAATGATGAATGATGAATCAGGAATCAGGAATGATGAATCAGGAATCAGGAATGATCAATCAGGAATAATGAATCAGGATTCAGGAATGATGAATCAGGAATGACGAATGATGAATCAGGAATGATGAATGATGAATCAGGAATGATGAATGATGAATCAGGAATCAGGAATGATGAATCAGGAATCAGGAATCAGGAATGATGAATCAGGAATGAGGATTGATGAATCAGGAATGAGGAATGATGAATCAGGAATGAGGAATGATGAAGCAGGAATCAGGAATGATGAATCAGGAATCAGGAATGATGAATCAGGATTGATGAATCAGGAATCAGGAATGATGAATCAGGAATGATGAATGATGTATCAGGAATCAGGAATGGTGAATCATGAATCAGGAATGATGAATCAGGAATGAGGAATGATTAATCAGGAATGAAGAATGATGAATCAGGAATGAGGAATGATGAATCAGGAATGATGAATCAGGAATGATGAATCAGGAATCAGGAATCAGGAATGATGAATCAGGAATCAGGAATGATGAATCAGGAATCAGGAATGATGAATCAGGAATCAGGAATGATGAATCAGGAATCAGGAATGATGAATCAGGAATGAGTAATGATGAATCAGGAATGATGAATCAGGAATAATGAATCAGGATTCAGGAATGATGAATCAGGAATGACGAATGATGAATCAGGAATGATGAATGATGAATCAGGAATGATGAATGATGAATCAGGAATCAGGAATCAGGAATCAGGAATGATGAATCAGGAATGAGGATTGATGAATCAGGAATGAGGAATCATGAATCAGGAATGAGGAATGATGAATCAGGAATCAGGAATGATGAATCAGGAATGATGAATCAGGAATCAGGAATGATGAATCAGGAATGATGAATGATGTATCAGGAATCAGGAATGGTGAATCATGAATCAGGAATGATGAATCAGGAATGAGGAATGATTAATCAGGAATGAAGAATGATGAATCAGGAATGAGGAATGATGAATCAGGAATGATGAATCAGGAATCAGGAATCAGGAATGATGAATCAGGAATCAGGAATGATGAATCAGGAATGAGGAATGATGAATCAGGAATCAGGAATGATGAATCAGGAATCAGGAATGATGAATCAGGAATGAGTAATGATGAATCAGGAATGAGGAATGATGAATCAGGAATCAGGAATGATGAATCAGGAATCAGGAATGATGAATCAGGAATGATAAATCAGAAATCAGGAATGATGAATCAGGAATGATGAATGATGAATCAGGAATGATGAATGATGAATCAGGAATCAGCAATGATGAATCAGGAATCAGGAATGATGAATGATGAATCAGGAATTAGGAATGATGAATCAGGAATCAGGAATGATGAATCAGGAATCAAGAATGATGAATCAGGAATGATGAATGATGAATCAGGAATCAGGAATGATCAATCAGGAATAAGGAATGATCAATCAGGAATGATGAATGATGAATCAGGAATCAGGAATGATGAATCAGGAATCAGGAATGATCAATCAGGAATAATGAATCAGGATTCAGGAATGATGAATCAGGAATGACGAATGATGAATCAGGAATGATGAATGATGAATCAGGAATGATGAATGATGAATCAGGAATCAGGAATGATGAATCAGGAATCAGGAATCAGGAATGATGAATCAGGAATGATGAATCAGGAATGAGGAATGATGAATCAGGAATGAGGAATGATGAAGCAGGAATCAGGAATGATGAATCAGGAATCAGGAATGATGAATCAGGATTGATGAATCAGGAATCAGGAATGATGAATCAGGAATGATGAATGATGTATCAGGAATCAGGAATGGTGAATCATGAATCAGGAATGATGAATCAGGAATGAGGAATGATTAATCAGGAATGAAGAATGATGAATCAGGAATGAGGAATGATGAATCAGGAATGATGAATCAGGAATGATGAATCAGGAATCAGGAATCAGGAATGATGAATCAGGAATCAGGAATGATGAATCAGGAATCAGGAATGATGAATCAGGAATCAGGAATGATGAATCAGGAATCAGGAATGATGAATCAGGAATGAGTAATGATGAATCAGGAATCAGGAATGATGAATCAGGAATCAGGAATGATGAATCAGGAATCAGGAATGATGAATCAGGAATGATAAATCAGGAATCAGGAATGATGAATCAGGAATGATGAATGATGAATCAGGAATGATGAATGATGTATCAGGAATCAGGAATGATGAATCAGGAAAGAGGATTGATGAATCAGGAATCAGGATTGGTGAATCATGAATCAGGACTGATGAATCTGGAATCAGGAATGATGAATCAGGAATCAGGAATGATGAATCAGGAATGATGAATGATGTATCAGGAATCAGGAATGATGAATCAGGAAAGAGGAATGATGAATCAGGAATCAGGAATGGTGAATCATGAATCAGGAATGATGAATCAGGAATCAGGAATGATGAATCAGGAATCAGGAATGATGAATCGGGAATAAGGAATGATCAATCAGGAATGATGAATGATGAATCAGGAATCAGCAATCAGGAATCAGGAATGATGAATGATGAATGATGAATCAGGAATCAGGAATGATGAATCAGGAATCAGGAATGATGAATCAGGAATCAAGAATGATGAATCAGGAATGATGAATGATGAATCAGGAATCAGGAATGATCAATCAGGAATAAGGAATGATCAATCAGGAATGATGAATGATCAATCAGGAATCAGGAATGATGAATCAGGAATCAGGAATAATGAATCAGGAATAATGAATCAGGAATCAGGAATGATGAATCAGGAATGACGAATGATGAATCAGGAATGATGAATGATGAATCAGGAATGATGAATGATGAATCAGGAATCAGGAATGATGAATCAGGAATGATGAATCAGGAATCAGGAATGATGAATCACGAATGATGAATGATGAATCAGGAATCAGGAATGATCAATCAGGAATCAGCAATGATGAATCAGGAATCAGCAATGATGAATCAGGAATCAGGAATCATGAATCATGAATCAGGAATGATGAGTCAGGAAAGAGGAATGATGAATCAGGAATCAGGAATGGTGAATCAGGAATCAGGAATGATGAATCAGGAATCAGGAATGATGAATCAGGAATCAGGAATGATGAATCGGGAATAAGGAATGATCATTCAGGAATGATGAATGATCAATCAGGAATCAGCAATGATGAATCAGGAATCAGGAATGATGAATCAGGAATCAGGAATGATGAATCAGGAATCAGGAATGATGAATCAGGAATCAAGAATGATGAATCAGGAATGATGAATGATGAATCAGGAATGATGAATGATGAATCAGGAATCAGGAATGATGAATCAGGAATCAGGAATGATGAATCAGGAATGATGAATCAGGAATCAGGAATGATGAATCAGGAATGATGAATGATGAATCAGGAATGATGAATCAGGAATGATGAATCAGGAATGATGAATCAGGAATGATGAATCAGGAATCAGGAATCAGGAATCAGGAATCAGGAGTGATTAATCAGGAATCAGGAATGATGAATCAGGAATCAAGAATGATGAATCAGGAATGATGAATGATCAATCAGGAATCAGGAATGATCAATCAGGAATCAGGAATGATGAATCAGGAATAATGAATCAGGAATCAGGAATGATGAATCAGGAATCAGGAATGATGAATCAGGAATGATGAATGATGAATCAGGAATGATGAATCAGGAATGATGAATCAGGAATGATGAATCAGGAATCAGGAATCAGGAGTGATTAATCAGGAATCAGGAATGATGAATCAGGAATCAGGAATGATGAATCAGGAATGAGGAATGATCAATCAGGAATGAGGAACGTTCAATCAGGAATCAGGAATGATGAATCAGGAATGAGGATTGATGAATCAGGAATCAGGAATGATGAATCAGGAATCAGGAATGATGAATCAGGAATGATGAATCAGGAATCAGGAATGATGAATCAGGAATGATGAATGATTAATCAGGAATGAAGAATGATGAATCAGGAATGAGGAATGATGAATCAGGAATGATGAATGATGAATCAGGAATCAGCAATGATGAATCAGGAATCAGGAATGATGAATGATGAATCAGGAATCAGGAATGATGAATCAGGAATCAGGAATGATGAATCAGGAATCAAGAATGATGAATCAGGAATGATGAATGATGAATCAGGAATCAGGAATGATCAATCAGGAATAAGGAATGATCAATCAGGAATGATGAATGATGAATCAGGAATCAGGAATGATGAATCAGGAATCAGGAATGATGAATCAGGAATAATGAATCAGGATTCAGGAATGATGAATCAGGAATGACGAATGATGAATCAGGAATGATGAATGATGAATCAGGAATGATGAATGATGAATCAGGAATCAGGAATGATGAATCAGGAATCAGGAATCAGGAATGATGAATCAGGAATGAGGATTGATGAATCAGGAATGAGGAATGATGAATCAGGAATGAGGAATGATGAAGCAGGAATCAGGAATGATGAATCAGGAATCAGGAATGATGAATCAGGATTGATGAATCAGGAATCAGGAATGATGAATCAGGAATGATGAATGATGTATCAGGAATCAGGAATGGTGAATCATGAATCAGGAATGATGAATCAGGAATGAGGAATGATTAATCAGGAATGAAGAATGATGAATCAGGAATGAGGAATGATGAATCAGGAATGATGAATCAGGAATGATGAATCAGGAATCAGGAATCAGGAATGATGAATCAGGAATCAGGAATGATGAATCAGGAATCAGGAATGATCAATCAGGAATCAGGAATGATGAATCAGGAATCAGGAATGATGAATCAGGAATGAGTAATGATGAATCAGGAATCAGGAATGATGAATCAGGAATCAGGAATGATGAATCAGGAATCAGGAATGATGAATCAGGAATGATAAATCAGGAATCAGGAATGATGAATCAGGAATGATGAATGATGAATCAGGAATGATGAATGATGTATCAGGAATCAGGAATGATGAATCAGGAAAGAGGAATGATGAATCAGGAATCAGGATTGGTGAATCATGAATCAGGACTGATGAATCTGGAATCAGGAATGATGAATCAGGAATCAGGAATGATGAATCAGGAATGATGAATGATGTATCAGGAATCAGGAATGATGAATCAGGAAAGAGGAATGATGAATCAGGAATCAGGAATGGTGAATCATGAATCAGGAATGATGAATCAGGAATCAGGACTGATGAATCAGGAATCAGGAATGATCAATCAGGAATGATCAATCAGGAATGAGGAACGTTCAATCAGGAATCAGGAATGATGAATCAGGAATGATGAATCAGGAATGATGAATCAGGAATGATGAATCAGGAATCAGGAATCAGGAGTGATTAATCAGGAATCAGGAATGACGAATCAGGAATCAGGAATGATGAATCAGGAATGAGGAATGATCAATCAGGAATGAGGAACGTTCAATCAGGAATCAGGAATGATGAATCAGGAATGAGGATTGATGAATCAGGAATCAGGAATGATGAATCAGGAATCAGGAATGATGAATCAGGAATCAGGAATGATGAATCAGGAATGATAAATCAGGAATCAGGAATGATGAATCAGGAATGATGAATGATGAATCAGGAATGATGAATGATGTCTCAGGAATCAGGAATGATGAATCAGGAAAGAGGAATGATGAATCAGGAATCAGGATTGGTGAATCATGAATCAGGACTGATGAATCAGGAATCAGGAATGATGAATCAGGAATCAGGAATGATGAATCAGGAATGATGAATGATGTATCAGGAATCAGGAATGATGAATCAGGAAAGAGGAATGATGAATCAGGAATCAGGATTGGTGAATCATGAATCAGGACTGATGAATCAGGAATCAGGAATGATGAATCAGGAATCAGGAATGATGAATCAGGAATGATGAATGATGTATCAGGAATCAGGAATGATGAATCAGGAAAGAGGAATGATGAATCAGGAATCAGGAATGGTGAATCATGAATCAGGAATGATGAATCAGGAATCAGGAATGATGAATCGGGAATAAGGAATGATCAATCAGGAATGATGAATGATGAATCAGGAATCAGCAATGATGAATCAGGAATCAGGAATGATGAATGATGAATCAGGAATCAGGAATGATGAATCAGGAATCAGGAATGATGAATCAGGAATGAGGAATGATTAATCAGGAATGAAGAATGATGAATCAGGAATGAGGAATGATGAATCAGGAATGATGAATCAGGAATGATGAATCAGGAATCAGGAATCAGGAATCAGGAATGATGAATCAGGAATGAGGAATGATCAATCAGGAATCAGGAATGATGAATCAGGAATCAGGAATGATGAATCAGGAATGAGAAATGATGAATCCGGAATGAGGAATGATGAATCAGGAATCAGGAATGATGAATCAGGAATCAAGAATGATGAATCAGGAATGATGAATGATGAATCAGGAATCAGGAATGATCAATCAGGAATAAGGAATGATGAATCAGGAATGATGAATGATCAATCAGGAATCAGGAATGATGAATCAGGAATCAGGAATGATGAATCACGAATGATGAATGATGAATCAGGAATCAGGAATGATCAATCAGGAATCAGCAATGATGAATCAGGAATCAGGAATCAGGAATCAGGAATCAGGAATGATGAATCAGGAAAGAGGAATGATGAATCAGGAATCAGGAATGGTGAATCAGGAATGAGGAATGATGAATCAGGAATCAGGAATGATGAATCAGGAATCAGGAATGATGAATCGGGAATAAGGAATGATCATTCAGGAATGATGAATGATGAATCAGGAATCAGGAATGATGAATCAGGAATCAGGAATGATGAATCAGGAATCAGGAATGATGAATCAGGAATCAGGAATGATGAATCAGGAATCAAGAATGATGAATCAGGAATGATGAATGATGAATCAGGAATCAGGAATGATGAATCAGGAATCAGGAATGATGAATCAGGAATAATGAATCAGGAATCAGGAATGATGAATCAGGAATCAGGAATGATGAATCAGGAATGATGAATCAGGAATAATGAATCAGGAATCAGGAATGATGAATCAGGAATCAGGAATCAGGAATCAGGAATGATGAATGATGAATCAGGAATCAGGAATGATCAATCAGGAATAAGGAATGATCAATCAGGAATGATGAATGATCAATCAGGAATCAGGAATGATGAATCAGGAATCAGGAATGATGAATCACGAATGATGAATGATGAATCAGGAATCAGGAATGATCAATCAGGAATCAGCAATGATGAATCAGGAATCAGGAATCAGGAATCAGGAATCAGGAATGATGAATCAGGAAAGAGGAATGATGAATCAGGAATCAGGAATGGTGAATCAGGAATCAGGAATGATGAATCAGGAATCAGGAATGATGAATCAGGAATCAGGAATGATGAATCGGGAATAAGGAATGATCATTCAGGAATGATGAATGATGAATCAGGAATCAGGAATGATGAATCAGGAATCAGGAATGATGAATCAGGAATCAGGAATGATGAATCAGGAATCAGGAATGATGAATCAGGAATCAAGAATGATGAATCAGGAATGATGAATGATGAATCAGGAATCAGGAATGATGAATCAGGAATCAGGAATGATGAATCAGGAATAATGAATCAGGAATCAGGAATGATGAATCAGGAATCAGGAATGATGAATCAGGAATGATGAATCAGGAATAATGAATCAGGAATCAGGAATGATGAATCAGGAATCAGGAATCAGGAATCAGGAATGATGAATGATGAATCAGGAATCAGGAATGATCAATCAGGAATAAGGAATGATCAATCAGGAATGATGAATGATGAATCAGGAATCAGGAATGATGAATCAGGAATGATGAATCAGGAATAATGAATCAGGATTCAGGAATGATGAATCAGGAATGACGAATGAGGAATCAGGAATGATGAATGATGAATCAGGAATGATCAATGATGAATCAGGAATCAGGAATGATGAATCAGGAATCAGGAATCAGGAATGATGAATCAGGAATGAGGATTGATGAATCAGGAATGAGTAATGATGAATCAGGAATCAGGAATGATGAATCAGGAATCAGGAATGATGAATCAGGAATCAGGAATGATGAATCAGGAATGATAAATCAGGAATCAGGAATGATGAATCAGGAATGATGAATGATGAATCAGGAATGATGAATGATGTATCAGGAATCAGGAATGATGAATCAGGAAAGAGGAATGATGAATCAGGAATCAGGATTTGTGAATCATGAATCAGGACTGATGAATCTGGAATCAGGAATGATGAATCAGGAATCAGGAATGATGAATCAGGAATGATGAATGATGTATCAGGAATCAGGAATGATGAATCAGGAAAGAGGAATGATGAATCAGGAATCAGGAATGGTGAATCATGAATCAGGAATGATGAATCAGGAATCAGGAATGATGAATCGGGAATAAGGAATGATCAATCAGGAATGATGAATGATGAATCAGGAATCAGCAATGATGAAACAGGAATCAGGAATGATGAATGATGAATCAGCAATCAGGAATGATGAATCAGGAATCAGGAATGATGAATCAGGAATGAGGAATGATTAATCAGGAATGAAGAATGATGAATCAGGAATGAGGAATGATGAATCAGGAATGATGAATCAGGAATGATGAATCAGGAATCAGGAATCAGGAATCAGGAATCAGGAATCAGGAATGATGAATCAGGAATGAGGAATGATCAATCAGGAATCAGGAATGATGAATCAGGAATCAGGAATGATGAATCAGGAATGAGAAATGATGAATCCGGAATGAGGAATGATGAATCAGGAATCAGGAATGATGAATCAGGAATCAAGAATGATGAATCAGGAATGATGAATGATGAATCAGGAATCAGGAATGATCAATCAGGAATAAGGAATGATCAATCAGGAATCAGGAATGATGAATCAGGAATAATGAATCAGGAATCAGGAATGATGAATCAGGAATCAGGAATGATGAATCAGGAATGATGAATGATGAATCAGGAATGATGAATCAGGAATGATGAATCAGGAATCAGGTATCAGGAATCAGGAATCAGGAGTGATTAATCAGGAATCAGGAATGATCAATCAGGAATAAGGAATGATCAATCAGGAATGATGAATGATGAATCAGGAATCAGGAATGATGAATCAGGAATCAGGAATGATGAATCAGGAATAATGAATCAGGATTCAGGAATGATAAATCAGGAATCAGGAATGATGAATCAGGAATGATGAATGATGAATCAGGAATGATGAATGATGTATCAGGAATCAGGAATGATGAATCAGGAAAGAGGAATGATGAATCAGGAATCAGGATTGGTGAATCATGAATCAGGACTGATGAATCTGGAATCAGGAATGATGAATCAGGAATCAGGAATGATGAATCAGGAATGATGAATGATGTATCAGGAATCAGGAATGATGAATCAGGAAAGAGGAATGATGAATCAGGAATCAGGAATGGTGAATCATGAATCAGGAATGATGAATCAGGAATCAGGAATGATGAATCAGGAATCAGGAATGATCAATCAGGAATGATAAATCAGGAATCAGGAATGATGAATCGGGAATAAGGAATGATCAATCAGGAATGATGAATGATGAATGATGAATCAGGAATCAGCAATGATGAATCAGGAATCAGGAATGATGAATGATGAATCAGGATTGGTGAATCATGAATCAGGACTGATGAATCTGGAATCAGGAATGATTAATCAGGAATGAAGAATGATGAATCAGGAATGAGGAATGATGAATCAGGAATGATGAATCAGGAATGATGAATCAGGAATCAGGAATCAGGAATCAGGAATCAGGAATGATGAATCAGGAATCAGGAATGATGAATCAGGAATCAGGAATCAGGAATCAGGAATCAGGAATGATGAATCAGGAATGAGGAATGATCAATCAGGAATCAGGAATGATGAATCAGGAATCAGCAATGATGAATCAGGAATCAGGAATGATGAATGATGAATGATGAATCAGGAATCAGGAATGATGAATCAGGAATCAGGAATGATGAATCAGGAATCAAGAATGATGAATCAGGAATGATGAATGATGAATCAGGAATCAGGAATGATCAATCAGGAATAAGGAATGATCAATCAGGAATGATGAATGATCAATCAGGAATCAGGAATGATGAATCAGGAATCAGGAATGATGAATCAGGAATAATGAATCAGGAATCAGGAATGTTGAATCAGGAATGACGAATGATGAATCAGGAATGATGAATGATGAATCAGGAATGATGAATGATGAATCAGGAATCAGGAATGAGGATTGATGAATCAGGAATCAGGAATGATGAATCAGGAATGATGAATCAGGAATCAAGAATGATGAATCAGGAATGATGAATGATGAATCAGGAATGATGAATGATGAATCAGGAATCAGGAATGATGAATCAGGAATCAGGAATCAGGAGTGATTAATCAGGAATCAGGAATGATGAATCAGGAATCAAGAATGATGAATCAGGAATGATGAATGATCAATCAGGAATCAGGAATGATCAATCAGGAATCAGGAATGATGAATCAGGAATAATGAATCAGGAATCAGGAATGATGAATCAGGAATCAGGAATGATGAATCAGGAATGATGAATGATGAATCAGGAATGATGAATCAGGAATGATGAATCAGGAATGATGAATCAGGAATCAGGAATCAGGAGTGATTAATCAGGAATCAGGAATGACGAATCAGGAATCAGGAATGATGAATCAGGAATGAGGAATGATCAATCAGGAATGATGAATGATGTATCAGGAATCAGGAATGATGAATCAGGAAAGAGGAATGATGAATCAGGAATCAGGATTGGTGAATCATGAATCAGGACTGATGAATCAGGAATCAGGAATGATGAATCAGGAATCAGGAATGATGAATCAGGAATGATGAATGATGTATCAGGAATCAGGAATGATGAATCAGGAAAGAGGAATGATGAATCAGGAATCAGGAATGGTGAATCATGAATCAGGAATGATGAATCAGGAATCAGGAATGATGAATCGGGAATAAGGAATGATCAATCAGGAATGATGAATGATGAATCAGGAATCAGCAATGATGAATCAGGAATCAGGAATGATGAATGATGAATCAGGAATCAGGAATGATGAATCAGGAATCAGGAATGATGAATCAGGAATGAGGAATGATTAATCAGGAATGAAGAATGATGAATCAGGAATGAGGAATGATGAATCAGGAATGATGAATCAGGAATGATGAATCAGGAATCAGGAATCAGGAATCAGGAATGATGAATCAGGAATGAGGAATGATCAATCAGGAATCAGGAATGATGAATCAGGAATCAGGAATGATGAATCAGGAATGAGAAATGATGAATCCGGAATGAGGAATGATGAATCAGGAATCAGGAATGATGAATCAGGAATCAAGAATGATGAATCAGGAATGATGAATGATGAATCAGGAATCAGGAATGATCAATCAGGAATAAGGAATGATCAATCAGGAATGATGAATGATCAATCAGGAATCAGGAATGATGAATCAGGAATCAGGAATGATGAATCACGAATGATGAATGATGAATCAGGAATCAGGAATGATCAATCAGGAATCAGCAATGATGAATCAGGAATCAGGAATCAGGAATCAGGAATCAGGAATGATGAATCAGGAAAGAGGAATGATGAATCAGGAATCAGGAATGGTGAATCAGGAATCAGGAATGATGAATCAGGAATCAGGAATGATGAATCAGGAATCAGGAATGATGAATCGGGAATAAGGAATGATCATTCAGGAATGATGAATGATGAATCAGGAATCAGGAATGATGAATCAGGAATCAGGAATGATGAATCAGGAATCAGGAATGATGAATCAGGAATCAGGAATGATGAATCAGGAATCAAGAATGATGAATTAGGAATGATGAATGATGAATCAGGAATCAGGAATGATGAATCAGGAATCAGGAATGATGAATCAGGAATAATGAATCAGGAATCAGGAATGATGAATCAGGAATCAGGAATGATGAATCAGGAATGATGAATCAGGAATAATGAATCAGGAATCAGGAATGATGAATCAGGAATCAGGAATCAGGAATCAGGAATGATGAATGATGAATCAGGAATCAGGAATGATCAATCAGGAATAAGGAATGATCAATCAGGAATGATGAATGATGAATCAGGAATCAGGAATGATGAATCAGGAATGATGAATCAGGAATAATGAATCAGGTTTCAGGAATGATGAATCAGGAATGACGAATGATGAATCAGGAATGATGAATGATGAATCAGGAATGATCAATGATGAATCAGGAATCAGGAATGATGAATCAGGAATCAGGAATCAGGAATGATGAATCAGGAATGAGGATTGATGAATCAGGAATGAGTAATGATGAATCAGGAATCAGGAATGATGAATCAGGAATCAGGAATGATGAATCAGGAATCAGGAATGATGAATCAGGAATGATAAATCAGGAATCAGGAATGATGAATCAGGAATGATGAATGATGAATCAGGAATGATGAATGATGTATCAGGAATCAGGAATGATGAATCAGGAAAGAGGAATGATGAATCAGGAATCAGGATTTGTGAATCATGAATCAGGACTGATGAATCTGGAATCAGGAATGATGAATCAGGAATCAGGAATGATGAATCAGGAATGATGAATGATGTATCAGGAATCAGGAATGATGAATCAGGAAAGAGGAATGATGAATCAGGAATCAGGAATGGTGAATCATGAATCAGGAATGATGAATCAGGAATCAGGAATGATGAATCGGGAATAAGGAATGATCAATCAGGAATGATGAATGATGAATCAGGAATCAGCAATGATGAAACAGGAATCAGGAATGATGAATGATGAATCAGCAATCAGGAATGATGAATCAGGAATCAGGAATGATGAATCAGGAATGAGGAATGATTAATCAGGAATGAAGAATGATGAATCAGGAATGAGGAATGATGAATCAGGAATGATGAATCAGGAATGATGAATCAGGAATCAGGAATCAGGAATCAGGAATCAGGAATCAGGAATGATGAATCAGGAATGAGGAATGATCAATCAGGAATCAGGAATGATGAATCAGGAATCAGGAATGATGAATCAGGAATCAGGAATGATTAATCAGGAATCAGGAATGATGAATCAGGAATCAGGAATGATGAATCAGGAATGAGGAATGATCAATCAGGAATGAGGAACGTTCAATCAGGAATCAGGAATGATGAATCAGGAATGAGGATTGATGAATCAGGAATCAGGAATGATGAATCAGGAATCAGGAATGATGAATCAGGAATGATGAATCAGGAATCAGGAATGATGAATCAGGAATGATGAATGATTAATCAGGAATGAAGAATGATGAATCAGAATGAGGAATGATGAATCAGGAATGATGAATGATGAATCAGGAATCAGCAATGATGAATCAGGAATCAGGAATGATGAATGATGAATCAGGAATCAGGAATGATGAATCAGGAATCAGGAATGATGAATCAGGAATCAAGAATGATGAATCAGGAATGATGAATGATGAATCAGGAATCAGGAATGATCAATCAGGAATAAGGAATGATCAATCAGGAATGATGAATGATGAATCAGGAATCAGGAATGATGAATCAGGAATCAGGAATGATGAATCAGGAATCAGGAATGATGAATCAGGAATAATGAATCAGGATTCAGGAATGATGAATCAGGAATGACGAATGATGAATCAGGAATGATGAATGATGAATCAGGAATGATGAATGATGAATCAGGAATCAGGAATGATGAATCAGGAATCAGGAATCAGGAATGATGAATCAGGAATGAGGATTGATGAATCAGGAATGAGGAATGATGAATCAGGAATGAGGAATGATGAAGCAGGAATCAGGAATGATGAATCAGGAATCAGGAATGATGAATCAGGATTGATGAATCAGGAATCAGGAATGATGAATCAGGAATGATGAATGATGTATCAGGAATCAGGAATGGTGAATCATGAATCAGGAATGATGAATCAGGAATGAGGAATGATTAATCAGGAATGAAGAATGATGAATCAGGAATGAGGAATGATGAATCAGGAATGATGAATCAGGAATGATGAATCAGGAATCAGGAATCAGGAATGATGAATCAGGAATCAGGAATGATGAATCAGGAATCAGGAATGATCAATAAGGAATCAGGAATGATGAATCAGGAATCAGGAATGATGAATCAGGAATGAGTAATGATGAATCAGGAATCAGGAATGATGAATCAGGAATCAGGAATGATGAATCAGGAATCAGGAATGATGAATCAGGAATGATAAATCAGGAATCAGGAATGATGAATCAGGAATGAGGAATGATGAATCAGGAATGATGAATGATGTATCAGGAATCAGGAATGATGAATCAGGAATCAGGAATGGTGAATCATGAATCAGGAATGATGAATCAGGAATCAGGAATGATGAATCAGGAATCAGGAATGATCAATCAGGAATGATAAATCAGGAATCAGGAATGATGAATCGGGAATAAGGAATGATCAATCAGGAATGATGAATGATGAATGATGAATCAGGAATCAGCAATGTTGAATCAGGAATCAGGAATGATGAATGATGAATCAGGATTGGTGAATCATGAATCAGGACTGATGAATCTGGAATCAGGAATGATTAATCAGGAATGAAGAATGATGAATCAGGAATGAGGAATGATGAATCAGGAATGATGAATCAGGAATGATGAATCAGGAATCAGGAATCAGGAATCAGGAATCAGGAATGATGAATCAGGAATGAGGAATGATGAATCAGGAATCAGGAATCAGGAATCAGGAATCAGGAATGATGAATCAGGAATGAGGAATGATCAATCAGGAATCAGGAATGATGAATCAGGAATCAGCAATGATGAATCAGGAATCAGGAATGATGAATGATGAATGATGAATCAGGAATCAGGAATGATGAATCAGGAATCAGGAATGATGAATCAGGAATCAAGAATGATGAATCAGGAATGATGAATGATGAATCAGGAATCAGGAATGATCAATCAGGAATAAGGAATGATCAATCAGGAATGATGAATGATCAATCAGGAATCAGGAATGATGAATCAGGAATCAGGAATGATGAATCAGGAATAATGAATCAGGAATCAGGAATGATGAAGCAGGAATGACGAATGATGAATCAGGAATGATGAATGATGAATCAGGAATGATGAATGATGAATCAGGAATCAGGAATGATGAATCAGGAATCAGGAATCAGGAGTGATTAATCAGGAATCAGGAATGATGAATCAGGAATCAAGAATGATGAATCAGGAATGATGAATGATCAATCAGGAATCAGGAATGATCAATCAGGAATCAGGAATGATGAATCAGGAATAATGAATCAGGAATCAGGAATGATGAATCAGGAATCAGGAATGATGAATCAGGAATGATGAATGATGAATCAGGAATGATGAATCAGGAATGATGAATCAGGAATCAGGAATCAGGAGTGATTAATCAGGAATCAGGAATGACGAATCAGGAATCGGGAATGATGAATCAGGAATGAGGAATGATCAATCAGGAATGAGGAACGTTCAATCAGGAATCAGGAATGATGAATCAGGAATGAGGATTGATGAATCAGGAATCAGGAATGATGAATGATGTATCAGGAATCAGGAATGGTGAATCATGAATCAGGAATGATGAATCAGGAATCAGGAATGATTAATCAGGAATAAAGAATGATGAATCAGGAATGAGGAATGATGAATCAGGAATGATTAATCAGGAATGATGAATCAGGAATCAGGAATCAGGAATGATGAATCAGGAATCAGGAATGATGAATCAGGAATGAGGAATGATCAATCAGGAATCAGCAATGATGAATCAGGAATCAGGAATGATGAATCAGGAATGAGGAATGATGAATCCGGAATCAGGAATGATGAATCAGGAATCAGGAATGATGAATCAGGAATCAGGAATGATGAATCAGGAATGATAAATCAGGAATCAGGAATGATGAATCAGGAATGATGAATGATGAATCAGGAATGATGAATGATGTATCAGGAATCAGGAATGATGAATCAGGAAAGAGGAATGATGAATCAGGAATCAGGATTGGTGAATCATGAATCAGGACTGATGAATCAGGAATCAGGAATGATGAATCAGGAATCAGGAATGATGAATCAGGAATGATGAATGATGTATCAGGAATCAGGAATGATGAATCAGGAAAGAGGAATGATGAATCAGGAATCAGGATTGGTGAATCATGAATCAGGACTGATGAATCAGGAATCAGGAATGATGAATCAGGAATCAGGAATGATGAATCAGGAATGATGAATGATGTATCAGGAATCAGGAATGATGAATCAGGAAAGAGGAATGATGAATCAGGAATCAGGAATGGTGAATCATGAATCAGGAATGATGAATCAGGAATCAGGAATGATGAATCGGGAATAAGGAATGATCAATCAGGAATGATGAATGATGAATCAGGAATCAGCAATGATGAATCAGGAATCAGGAATGATGAATGATGAATCAGGAATCAGGAATGATGAATCAGGAATGAGGAATGATGAATCAGGATTCAGGAATGATGAATCAGGAATGACGAATGATGAATCAGGAATGAGGAATGATGAATCAGGAATGATGAATCAGGAATGATGAATCAGGAATCAGGAATCAGGAATCAGGAATCAGGAATGATGAATCAGGAATGAGGAATGATCAATCAGGAATCAGGAATGATCAATCAGGAATAAGGAATGATCAATCAGGAATGATGAATGATCAATCAGTAATCAGGAATGATGAATCAGGAATCAGGAATGATGAATCACGAATGATGAATGATAAATCAGGAATCAGGAATGATCAATCAGGAATCAGCAATGATGAATCAGGAATCAGGAATCAGGAATCAGGAATCAGGAATGATGAATCAGGAAAGAGGAATGATGAATCAGGAATCAGGAATGGTGAATCAGGAATCAGGAATGATGAATCAGGAATCAGGAATGATGAATCAGGAATCAGGAATGATGAATCGGGAATAAGGAATGATCATTCAGGAATGATGAATGATGAATCAGGAATCAGGAATGATGAATCAGGAATCAGGAATGATGAATCAGGAATAATGAATCAGGATTCAGGAATGATGAATCAGGAATGACGAATGATGAATCAGGAATGATGAATGATGAATCAGGAATGATGAATGATGAATCAGGAATCAGGAATGATGAATCAGGAATGAGGAATGATTAATCAGGAATGAAGAATGATGAATCAGGAATGAGGAATGATGAATCAGGAATGATGAATCAGGAATGATGAATCAGGAATCAGGAATCAGGAATCAGGAATCAGGAATGATGAATCAGGAATGAGGAATGATCAATCAGGAATCAGGAATGATGAATCAGGAATCAGGAATGATGAATCAGGAATGAGAAATGATGAATCCGGAATGAGGAATGATGAATCAGGAA
Organism: Actinernus sp. WN-2022; assembly: GCA_030867875.1. Lineage (NCBI taxonomy): Eukaryota > Metazoa > Cnidaria > Anthozoa > Actiniaria > Actinernidae > Actinernus > Actinernus sp. WN-2022. The sequence goes on along the minus strand of JAOWCC010001062.1, from coordinate 42,104 downwards.
TCAGGAATGATGAATCAGGAATCAAGAATGATGAATCAGGAATGATGAATGATGAATCAGGAATCAGGAATGATCAATCAGGAATAAGGAATGATCAATCAGGAATGATGAATGATCAATCAGGAATCAGGAATGATGAATCAGGAATCAGGAATGATGAATCACGAATGATGAATGATGAATCAGGAATCAGGAATGATCAATCAGGAATCAGCAATGATGAATCAGGAATCAGGAATCAGGAATCAGGAATCAGGAATGATGAATCAGGAAAGAGGAATGATGAATCAGGAATCAGGAATGGTGAATCAGGAATCAGGAATGATGAATCAGGAATCAGGAATGATGAATCAGGAATCAGGAATGATGAATCGGGAATAAGGAATGATCATTCAGGAATGATGAATGATGAATCAGGAATCAGGAATGATGAATCAGGAATCAGGAATGATGAATCAGGAATCAGGAATGATGAATCAGGAATCAGGAATGATGAATCAGGAATCAAGAATGATGAATCAGGAATGATGAATGATGAATCAGGAATCAGGAATGATGAATCAGGAATCAGGAATGATGAATCAGGAATAATGAATCAGGAATCAGGAATGATGAATCAGGAATCAGGAATGATGAATCAGGAATGATGAATCAGGAATAATGAATCAGGAATCAGGAATGATGAATCAGGAATCAGGAATCAGGAATCAGGAATGATGAATGATGAATCAGGAATCAGGAATGATCAATCAGGAATAAGGAATGATCAATCAGGAATGATGAATGATGAATCAGGAATCAGGAATGATGAATCAGGAATCAGGAATGATGAATCAGGAATAATGAATCAGGATTCAGGAATGATGAATCAGGAATGACGAATGATGAATCAGGAATGATGAATGATGAATCAGGAATGATGAATGATGAATCAGGAATCAGGAATGATGAATCAGGAATCAGGAATCAGGAATGATGAATCAGGAATGAGGATTGATGAATCAGGAATGAGTAATGATGAATCAGGAATCAGGAATGATGAATCAGGAATCAGGAATGATGAATCAGGAATCAGGAATGATGAATCAGGAATGATAAATCAGGAATTAGGAATGATGAATCAGGAATGATGAATGATGAATCAGGAATGATGAATGATGTATCAGGAATCAGGAATGATGAATCAGGAAAGAGGAATGATGAATCAGGAATCAGGATTTGTGAATCATGAATCAGGACTGATGAATCTGGAATCAGGAATGATGAATCAGGAATCAGGAATGATGAATCAGGAATGATGAATGATGTATCAGGAATCAGGAATGATGAATCAGGAAAGAGGAATGATGAATCAGGAATCAGGAATGGTGAATCATGAATCAGGAATGATGAATCAGGAATCAGGAATGATGAATCGGGAATAAGGAATGATCAATCAGGAATGATGAATGATGAATCAGGAATCAGCAATGATGAATCAGGAATCAGGAATGATGAATGATGAATCAGGAATCAGGAATGATGAATCAGGAATCAGGAATGATGAATCAGGAATGAGGAATGATTAATCAGGAATGAAGAATGATGAATCAGGAATGAGGAATGATGAATCAGGAATGATGAATCAGGAATGATGAATCAGGAATCAGGAATCAGGAATCAGGAATCAGGAATGATGAATCAGGAATGAGGAATGATCAATCAGGAATCAGGAATGATCAATCAGGAATCAGGAATGATGAATCAGGAATGAGAAATGATGAATCCGGAATGAGGAATGATGAATCAGGAATCAGGAATGATGAATCAGGAATCAAGAATGATGAATCAGGAATGATGAATGATGAATCAGGAATCAGGAATGATCAATCAGGAATAAGGAATGATCAATCAGGAATCAGGAATGATGAATCAGGAATAATGAATCAGGAATCAGGAATGATGAATCAGGAATCAGGAATGATGAATCAGGAATGATGAATGATGAATCAGGAATGATGAATCAGGAATGATGAATCAGGAATCAGGAATCAGGAATCAGGAATCAGGAGTGATTAATCAGGAATCAGGAATGATCAATCAGGAATAAGGAATGATCAATCAGGAATGATGAATGATGAATCAGGAATCAGGAATGATGAATCAGGAATCAGGAATGATGAATCAGGAATCAGGAATGATGAATCAGGAATAATGAATCAGGATTCAGGAATGATGAATCAGGAATGACGAATGATGAATCAGGAATGATGAATGATGAATCAGGAATGATGAATGATGAATCAGCAATCAGGAATGATGAATCAGGAATCAGGAATCAGGAATGATGAATCAGGAATGAGGATTGATGAATCAGGAATGAGTAATGATGAATCAGGAATCAGGAATGATGAATCAGGAATCAGGAATGATGAATCAGGAATCAGGAATGATGAATCAGGAATGATAAATCAGGAATCAGGAATGATGAATCAGGAATGATGAATGATGAATCAGGAATGATGAATGATGTATCAGGAATCAGGAATGATGAATCAGGAAAGAGGAATGATGAATCAGGAATCAGGATTTGTGAATCATGAATCAGGACTGATGAATCTGGAATCAGGAATGATGAATCAGGAATCAGGAATGATGAATCAGGAATGATGAATGATGTATCAGGAATCAGGAATGATGAATCAGGAAAGAGGAATGATGAATCAGGAATCAGGAATGGTGAATCATGAATCAGGAATGATGAATCAGGAATCAGGAATGATGAATCGGGAATAAGGAATGATCAATCAGGAATGATGAATGATGAATCAGGAATCAGCAATGATGAATCAGGAATCAGGAATGATGAATGATGAATCAGGAATCAGGAATGATGAATCAGGAATCAGGAATGATGAATCAGGAATGAGGAATGATTAATCAGGAATGAAGAATGATGAATCAGGAATGAGGAATGATGAATCAGGAATGATGAATCAGGAATGATGAATCAGGAATCAGGAATCAGGAATCAGGAATCAGGAATGATGAATCAGGAATGAGGAATGATCAATCAGGAATCAGGAATGATGAATCAGGAATCAGGAATGATGAATCAGGAATGAGAAATGATGAATTCGGAATGAGGAATGATGAATCAGGAATCAGGAATGATGAATCAGGAATCAAGAATGATGAATCAGGAATGATGAATGATGAATCAGGAATCAGGAATGATCAATCAGGAATAAGGAATGATCAATCAGGAATGATGAATGATCAATCAGGAATCAGGAATGATGAATCAGGAATCAGGAATGATGAATCACGAATGATGAATGATGAATCAGGAATCAGGAATGATCAATCAGGAATCAGCAATGATGGATCAGGAATCAGGAATCAGGAATCATGAATCAGGAATGATGAATCAGGAAAGAGGAATGATGAATCAGGAATCAGGAATGGTGAATCAGGAATCAGGAATGATGAATCAGGAATCAGGAATGATGAATCAGGAATCAGGAATGATGAATCAGGAAAGAGGAATGATGAATCAGGAATCAGGATTGGTGAATCATGAATCAGGACTGATGAATCAGGAATCAGGAATGATGAATCAGGAATCAGGAATGATGAATCAGGAATGATGAATGATGTATCAGGAATCAGGAATGATGAATCAGGAAAGAGGAATGATGAATCAGGAATCAGGATTGGTGAATCATGAATCAGGACTGATGAATCAGGAATCAGGAATGATGAATCAGGAATCAGGAATGATGAATCAGGAATGATGAATGATGTATCAGGAATCAGGAATGATGAATCAGGAAAGAGGAATGATGAATCAGGAATCAGGAATGGTGAATCATGAATCAGGAATGATGAATCAGGAATCAGGAATGATGAATCGGGAATAAGGAATGATCAATCAGGAATGATGAATGATGAATCAGGAATCAGCAATGATGAATCAGGAATCAGGAATGATGAATGATGAATCAGGAATCAGGAATGATGAATCAGGAATGAGGAATGATGAATCAGGATTCAGGAATGATGAATCAGGAATGACGAATGATGAATCAGGAATGAGGAATGATGAATCAGGAATGATGAATCAGGAATGATGAATCAGGAATCAGGAATCAGGAATCAGGAATCAGGAATGATGAATCAGGAATGAGGAATGATCAATCAGGAATCAGGAATGATCAATCAGGAATAAGGAATGATCAATCAGGAATGATGAATGATCAATCAGTAATCAGGAATGATGAATCAGGAATCAGGAATGATGAATCACGAATGATGAATGATAAATCAGGAATCAGGAATGATCAATCAGGAATCAGCAATGATGAATCAGGAATCAGGAATCAGGAATCAGGAATCAGGAATGATGAATCAGGAAAGAGGAATGATGAATCAGGAATCAGGAATGGTGAATCAGGAATCAGGAATGATGAATCAGGAATCAGGAATGATGAATCAGGAATCAGGAATGATGAATCGGGAATAAGGAATGATCATTCAGGAATGATGAATGATGAATCAGGAATCAGGAATGATGAATCAGGAATCAGGAATGATGAATCAGGAATAATGAATCAGGAATCAGGAATGATGAATCAGGAATCAGGAATGATGAATCAGGAATGATGAATGATGAATCAGGAATGATGAATCAGGAATGATGAATCAGGAATCAGGAATCAGGAGTGATTAATCAGGAATCAGGAATGACGAATCAGGAATCAGGAATGATGAATCAGGAATGAGGAATGATCAATCAGGAATGAGGAACGTTCAATCAGGAATCAGGAATGATGAATCAGGAATGAGGATTGATGAATCAGGAATCAGGAATGATGAATGATGTATCAGGAATCAGGAATGGTGAATCATGAATCAGGAATGATGAATCAGGAATCAGGAATGATTAATCAGGAATAAAGAATGATGAATCAGGAATGAGGAATGATGAATCAGGAATGATTAATCAGGAATGATGAATCAGGAATCAGGAATCAGGAATGATGAATCAGGAATCAGGAATGATGAATCAGGAATGAGGAATGATCAATCAGGAATCAGCAATGATGAATCAGGAATCAGGAATGATGAATCAGGAATGAGGAATGATGAATCCGGAATCAGGAATGATGAATCAGGAATCAGGAATGATGAATCAGGAATCAGGAATGATGAATCAGGAATGATAAATCAGGAATCAGGAATGATGAATCAGGAATGATGAATGATGAATCAGGAATGATGAATGATGTATCAGGAATCAGGAATGATGAATCAGGAAAGAGGAATGATGAATCAGGAATCAGGATTGGTGAATCATGAATCAGGACTGATGAATCAGGAATCAGGAATGATGAATCAGGAATCAGGAATGATGAATCAGGAATGATGAATGATGTATCAGGAATCAGGAATGATGAATCAGGAAAGAGGAATGATGAATCAGGAATCAGGATTGGTGAATCATGAATCAGGACTGATGAATCAGGAATCAGGAATGATGAATCAGGAATCAGGAATGATGAATCAGGAATGATGAATGATGTATCAGGAATCAGGAATGATGAATCAGGAAAGAGGAATGATGAATCAGGAATCAGGAATGGTGAATCATGAATCAGGAATGATGAATCAGGAATCAGGAATGATGAATCGGGAATAAGGAATGATCAATCAGGAATGATGAATGATGAATCAGGAATCAGCAATGATGAATCAGGAATCAGGAATGATGAATGATGAATCAGGAATCAGGAATGATGAATCAGGAATGAGGAATGATGAATCAGGATTCAGGAATGATGAATCAGGAATGACGAATGATGAATCAGGAATGAGGAATGATGAATCAGGAATGATGAATCAGGAATGATGAATCAGGAATCAGGAATCAGGAATCAGGAATCAGGAATGATGAATCAGGAATGAGGAATGATCAATCAGGAATCAGGAATGATCAATCAGGAATAAGGAATGATCAATCAGGAATGATGAATGATCAATCAGTAATCAGGAATGATGAATCAGGAATCAGGAATGATGAATCACGAATGATGAATGATAAATCAGGAATCAGGAATGATCAATCAGGAATCAGCAATGATGAATCAGGAATCAGGAATCAGGAATCAGGAATCAGGAATGATGAATCAGGAAAGAGGAATGATGAATCAGGAATCAGGAATGGTGAATCAGGAATCAGGAATGATGAATCAGGAATCAGGAATGATGAATCAGGAATCAGGAATGATGAATCGGGAATAAGGAATGATCATTCAGGAATGATGAATGATGAATCAGGAATCAGGAATGATGAATCAGGAATCAGGAATGATGAATCAGGAATAATGAATCAGGATTCAGGAATGATGAATCAGGAATGACGAATGATGAATCAGGAATGATGAATGATGAATCAGGAATGATGAATGATGAATCAGGAATCAGGAATGATGAATCAGGAATGAGGAATGATTAATCAGGAATGAAGAATGATGAATCAGGAATGAGGAATGATGAATCAGGAATGATGAATCAGGAATGATGAATCAGGAATCAGGAATCAGGAATCAGGAATCAGGAATGATGAATCAGGAATGAGGAATGATCAATCAGGAATCAGGAATGATGAATCAGGAATCAGGAATGATGAATCAGGAATGAGAAATGATGAATCCGGAATGAGGAATGATGAATCAGGAATCAGGAATGATGAATCAGGAATCAAGAATGATGAATCAGGAATGATGAATGATGAATCAGGAATCAGGAATGATCAATCAGGAATAAGGAATGATCAATCAGGAATGATGAATGATCAATCAGGAATCAGGAATGATGAATCAGGAATCAGGAATGATGAATCACGAATGATGAATGATGAATCAGGAATCAGGAATGATCAATCAGGAATCAGCAATGATGAATCAGGAATCAGGAATCAGGAATCAGGAATCAGGAATGATGAATCAGGAAAGAGGAATGATGAATCAGGAATCAGGAATGGTGAATCAGGAATCAGGAATGATGAATCAGGAATCAGGAATGATGAATCAGGAATCAGGAATGATGAATCGGGAATAAGGAATGATCATTCAGGAATGATGAATGATGAATCAGGAATCAGGAATGATGAATCAGGAATCAGGAATGATGAATCAGGAATCAGGAATGATGAATCAGGAATCAGGAATGATGAATCAGGAATCAAGAATGATGAATCAGGAATGATGAATGATGAATCAGGAATCAGGAATGATGAATCAGGAATCAGGAATGATGAATCAGGAATAATGAATCAGGAATCAGGAATGATGAATCAGGAATCAGGAATGATGAATCAGGAATGATGAATCAGGAATAATGAATCAGGAATCAGGAATGATGAATCAGGAATCAGGAATCAGGAATCAGGAATGATGAATGATGAATCAGGAATCAGGAATGATCAATCAGGAATAAGGAATGATCAATCAGGAATGATGAATGATGAATCAGGAATCAGGAATGATGAATCAGGAATCAGGAATGATGAATCAGGAATAATGAATCAGGATTCAGGAATGATGAATCAGGAATGACGAATGATGAATCAGGAATGATGAATGATGAATCAGGAATGATGAATGATGAATCAGGAATCAGGAATGATGAATCAGGAATCAGGAATCAGGAATGATGAATCAGGAATGAGGATTGATGAATCAGGAATGAGTAATGATGAATCAGGAATCAGGAATGATGAATCAGGAATCAGGAATGATGAATCAGGAATCAGGAATGATGAATCAGGAATGATAAATCAGGAATTAGGAATGATGAATCAGGAATGATGAATGATGAATCAGGAATGATGAATGATGTATCAGGAATCAGGAATGATGAATCAGGAAAGAGGAATGATGAATCAGGAATCAGGATTTGTGAATCATGAATCAGGACTGATGAATCTGGAATCAGGAATGATGAATCAGGAATCAGGAATGATGAATCAGGAATGATGAATGATGTATCAGGAATCAGGAATGATGAATCAGGAAAGAGGAATGATGAATCAGGAATCAGGAATGGTGAATCATGAATCAGGAATGATGAATCAGGAATCAGGAATGATGAATCGGGAATAAGGAATGATCAATCAGGAATGATGAATGATGAATCAGGAATCAGCAATGATGAATCAGGAATCAGGAATGATGAATGATGAATCAGGAATCAGGAATGATGAATCAGGAATCAGGAATGATGAATCAGGAATGAGGAATGATTAATCAGGAATGAAGAATGATGAATCAGGAATGAGGAATGATGAATCAGGAATGATGAATCAGGAATGATGAATCAGGAATCAGGAATCAGGAATCAGGAATCAGGAATGATGAATCAGGAATGAGGAATGATCAATCAGGAATCAGGAATGATCAATCAGGAATCAGGAATGATGAATCAGGAATGAGAAATGATGAATCCGGAATGAGGAATGATGAATCAGGAATCAGGAATGATGAATCAGGAATCAAGAATGATGAATCAGGAATGATGAATGATGAATCAGGAATCAGGAATGATCAATCAGGAATAAGGAATGATCAATCAGGAATCAGGAATGATGAATCAGGAATAATGAATCAGGAATCAGGAATGATGAATCAGGAATCAGGAATGATGAATCAGGAATGATGAATGATGAATCAGGAATGATGAATCAGGAATGATGAATCAGGAATCAGGAATCAGGAATCAGGAATCAGGAGTGATTAATCAGGAATCAGGAATGATCAATCAGGAATAAGGAATGATCAATCAGGAATGATGAATGATGAATCAGGAATCAGGAATGATGAATCAGGAATCAGGAATGATGAATCAGGAATCAGGAATGATGAATCAGGAATAATGAATCAGGATTCAGGAATGATGAATCAGGAATGACGAATGATGAATCAGGAATGATGAATGATGAATCAGGAATGATGAATGATGAATCAGGAATCAGGAATGATGAATCAGGAATCAGGAATCAGGAATGATGAATCAGGAATGAGGATTGATGAATCAGGAATGAGTAATGATGAATCAGGAATCAGGAATGATGAATCAGGAATCAGGAATGATGAATCAGGAATCAGGAATGATGAATCAGGAATGATAAATCAGGAATCAGGAATGATGAATCAGGAATGATGAATGATGAATCAGGAATGATGAATGATGTATCAGGAATCAGGAATGATGAATCAGGAAAGAGGAATGATGAATCAGGAATCAGGATTTGTGAATCATGAATCAGGACTGATGAATCTGGAATCAGGAATGATGAATCAGGAATCAGGAATGATGAATCAGGAATGATGAATCAGGAATGATGAATGATGTATCAGGAATCAGGAATGATGAATCAGGAAAGAGGAATGATGAATCAGGAATCAGGAATGGTGAATCATGAATCAGGAATGATGAATCAGGAATCAGGAATGATGAATCGGGAATAAGGAATGATCAATCAGGAATGATGAATGATGAATCAGGAATCAGCAATGATGAATCAGGAATCAGGAATGATGAATGATGAATCAGGAATCAGGAATGATGAATCAGGAATCAGGAATGATGAATCAGGAATGAGGAATGATTAATCAGGAATGAAGAATGATGAATCAGGAATGAGGAATGATGAATCAGGAATGATGAATCAGGAATGATGAATCAGGAATCAGGAATCAGGAATCAGGAATCAGGAATGATGAATCAGGAATGAGGAATGATCAATCAGGAATCAGGAATGATGAATCAGGAATCAGGAATGATGAATCAGGAATGAGAAATGATGAATTCGGAATGAGGAATGATGAATCAGGAATCAGGAATGATGAATCAGGAATCAAGAATGATGAATCAGGAATGATGAATGATGAATCAGGAATCAGGAATGATCAATCAGGAATAAGGAATGATCAATCAGGAATGATGAATGATCAATCAGGAATCAGGAATGATGAATCAGGAATCAGGAATGATGAATCACGAATGATGAATGATGAATCAGGAATCAGGAATGATCAATCAGGAATCAGCAATGATGGATCAGGAATCAGGAATCAGGAATCATGAATCAGGAATGATGAATCAGGAAAGAGGAATGATGAATCAGGAATCAGGAATGGTGAATCAGGAATCAGGAATGATGAATCAGGAATCAGGAATGATGAATCAGGAATCAGGAATGATGAATCAGGAAAGAGGAATGATGAATCAGGAATCAGGATTGGTGAATCATGAATCAGGACTGATGAATCAGGAATCAGGAATGATGAATCAGGAATCAGGAATGATGAATCAGGAATGATGAATGATGTATCAGGAATCAGGAATGATGAATCAGGAAAGAGGAATGATGAATCAGGAATCAGGATTGGTGAATCATGAATCAGGACTGATGAATCAGGAATCAGGAATGATGAATCAGGAATCAGGAATGATGAATCAGGAATGATGAATGATGTATCAGGAATCAGGAATGATGAATCAGGAAAGAGGAATGATGAATCAGGAATCAGGAATGGTGAATCATGAATCAGGAATGATGAATCAGGAATCAGGAATGATGAATCGGGAATAAGGAATGATCAATCAGGAATGATGAATGATGAATCAGGAATCAGCAATGATGAATCAGGAATCAGGAATGATGAATGATGAATCAGGAATCAGGAATGATGAATCAGGAATGAGGAATGATGAATCAGGATTCAGGAATGATGAATCAGGAATGACGAATGATGAATCAGGAATGAGGAATGATGAATCAGGAATGATGAATCAGGAATGATGAATCAGGAATCAGGAATCAGGAATCAGGAATCAGGAATGATGAATCAGGAATGAGGAATGATCAATCAGGAATCAGGAATGATCAATCAGGAATAAGGAATGATCAATCAGGAATGATGAATGATCAATCAGTAATCAGGAATGATGAATCAGGAATCAGGAATGATGAATCACGAATGATGAATGATAAATCAGGAATCAGGAATGATCAATCAGGAATCAGCAATGATGAATCAGGAATCAGGAATCAGGAATCAGGAATCAGGAATGATGAATCAGGAAAGAGGAATGATGAATCAGGAATCAGGAATGGTGAATCAGGAATCAGGAATGATGAATCAGGAATCAGGAATGATGAATCAGGAATCAGGAATGATGAATCGGGAATAAGGAATGATCATTCAGGAATGATGAATGATGAATCAGGAATCAGGAATGATGAATCAGGAATCAGGAATGATGAATCAGGAATAATGAATCAGGATTCAGGAATGATGAATCAGGAATGACGAATGATGAATCAGGAATGATGAATGATGAATCAGGAATGATGAATGATGAATCAGGAATCAGGAATGATGAATCAGGAATGAGGAATGATTAATCAGGAATGAAGAATGATGAATCAGGAATGAGGAATGATGAATCAGGAATGATGAATCAGGAATGATGAATCAGGAATCAGGAATCAGGAATCAGGAATCAGGAATGATGAATCAGGAATGAGGAATGATCAATCAGGAATCAGGAATGATGAATCAGGAATCAGGAATGATGAATCAGGAATGAGAAATGATGAATCCGGAATGAGGAATGATGAATCAGGAATCAGGAATGATGAATCAGGAATCAAGAATGATGAATCAGGAATGATGAATGATGAATCAGGAATCAGGAATGATCAATCAGGAATAAGGAATGATCAATCAGGAATGATGAATGATCAATCAGGAATCAGGAATGATGAATCAGGAATCAGGAATGATGAATCACGAATGATGAATGATGAATCAGGAATCAGGAATGATCAATCAGGAATCAGCAATGATGAATCAGGAATCAGGAATCAGGAATCAGGAATCAGGAATGATGAATCAGGAAAGAGGAATGATGAATCAGGAATCAGGAATGGTGAATCAGGAATCAGGAATGATGAATCAGGAATCAGGAATGATGAATCAGGAATCAGGAATGATGAATCGGGAATAAGGAATGATCATTCAGGAATGATGAATGATGAATCAGGAATCAGGAATGATGAATCAGGAATCAGGAATGATGAATCAGGAATCAGGAATGATGAATCAGGAATCAGGAATGATGAATCAGGAATCAAGAATGATGAATCAGGAATGATGAATGATGAATCAGGAATCAGGAATGATGAATCAGGAATCAGGAATGATGAATCAGGAATAATGAATCAGGAATCAGGAATGATGAATCAGGAATCAGGAATGATGAATCAGGAATGATGAATCAGGAATAATGAATCAGGAATCAGGAATGATGAATCAGGAATCAGGAATCAGGAATCAGGAATGATGAATGATGAATCAGGAATCAGGAATGATCAATCAGGAATAAGGAATGATCAATCAGGAATGATGAATGATGAATCAGGAATCAGGAATGATGAATCAGGAATCAGGAATGATGAATCAGGAATAATGAATCAGGATTCAGGAATGATGAATCAGGAATGACGAATGATGAATCAGGAATGATGAATGATGAATCAGGAATGATGAATGATGAATCAGGAATCAGGAATGATGAATCAGGAATCAGGAATCAGGAATGATGAATCAGGAATGAGGATTGATGAATCAGGAATGAGTAATGATGAATCAGGAATCAGGAATGATGAATCAGGAATCAGGAATGATGAATCAGGAATCAGGAATGATGAATCAGGAATGATAAATCAGGAATTAGGAATGATGAATCAGGAATGATGAATGATGAATCAGGAATGATGAATGATGTATCAGGAATCAGGAATGATGAATCAGGAAAGAGGAATGATGAATCAGGAATCAGGATTTGTGAATCATGAATCAGGACTGATGAATCTGGAATCAGGAATGATGAATCAGGAATCAGGAATGATGAATCAGGAATGATGAATGATGTATCAGGAATCAGGAATGATGAATCAGGAAAGAGGAATGATGAATCAGGAATCAGGAATGGTGAATCATGAATCAGGAATGATGAATCAGGAATCAGGAATGATGAATCGGGAATAAGGAATGATCAATCAGGAATGATGAATGATGAATCAGGAATCAGCAATGATGAATCAGGAATCAGGAATGATGAATGATGAATCAGGAATCAGGAATGATGAATCAGGAATCAGGAATGATGAATCAGGAATGAGGAATGATTAATCAGGAATGAAGAATGATGAATCAGGAATGAGGAATGATGAATCAGGAATGATGAATCAGGAATGATGAATCAGGAATCAGGAATCAGGAATCAGGAATCAGGAATGATGAATCAGGAATGAGGAATGATCAATCAGGAATCAGGAATGATCAATCAGGAATCAGGAATGATGAATCAGGAATGAGAAATGATGAATCCGGAATGAGGAATGATGAATCAGGAATCAGGAATGATGAATCAGGAATCAAGAATGATGAATCAGGAATGATGAATGATGAATCAGGAATCAGGAATGATCAATCAGGAATAAGGAATGATCAATCAGGAATCAGGAATGATGAATCAGGAATAATGAATCAGGAATCAGGAATGATGAATCAGGAATCAGGAATGATGAATCAGGAATGATGAATGATGAATCAGGAATGATGAATCAGGAATGATGAATCAGGAATCAGGAATCAGGAATCAGGAATCAGGAGTGATTAATCAGGAATCAGGAATGATCAATCAGGAATAAGGAATGATCAATCAGGAATGATGAATGATGAATCAGGAATCAGGAATGATGAATCAGGAATCAGGAATGATGAATCAGGAATAATGAATCAGGATTCAGGAATGATGAATCAGGAATGACGAATGATGAATCAGGAATGATGAATGATGAATCAGGAATGATGAATGATGAATCAGGAATCAGGAATGATGAATCAGGAATCAGGAATCAGGAATGATGAATCAGGAATGAGGATTGATGAATCAGGAATGAGTAATGATGAATCAGGAATCAGGAATGATGAATCAGGAATCAGGAATGATGAATCAGGAATCAGGAATGATGAATCAGGAATGATAAATCAGGAATCAGGAATGATGAATCAGGAATGATGAATGATGAATCAGGAATGATGAATGATGTATCAGGAATCAGGAATGATGAATCAGGAAAGAGGAATGATGAATCAGGAATCAGGATTTGTGAATCATGAATCAGGACTGATGAATCTGGAATCAGGAATGATGAATCAGGAATCAGGAATGATGAATCAGGAATGATGAATGATGTATCAGGAATCAGGAATGATGAATCAGGAAAGAGGAATGATGAATCAGGAATCAGGAATGGTGAATCATGAATCAGGAATGATGAATCAGGAATCAGGAATGATGAATCGGGAATAAGGAATGATCAATCAGGAATGATGAATGATGAATCAGGAATCAGCAATGATGAATCAGGAATCAGGAATGATGAATGATGAATCAGGAATCAGGAATGATGAATCAGGAATCAGGAATGATGAATCAGGAATGAGGAATGATTAATCAGGAATGAAGAATGATGAATCAGGAATGAGGAATGATGAATCAGGAATGATGAATCAGGAATGATGAATCAGGAATCAGGAATCAGGAATCAGGAATCAGGAATGATGAATCAGGAATGAGGAATGATCAATCAGGAATCAGGAATGATGAATCAGGAATCAGGAATGATGAATCAGGAATGAGAAATGATGAATTCGGAATGAGGAATGATGAATCAGGAATCAGGAATGATGAATCAGGAATCAAGAATGATGAATCAGGAATGATGAATGATGAATCAGGAATCAGGAATGATCAATCAGGAATAAGGAATGATCAATCAGGAATGATGAATGATCAATCAGGAATCAGGAATGATGAATCAGGAATCAGGAATGATGAATCACGAATGATGAATGATGAATCAGGAATCAGGAATGATCAATCAGGAATCAGCAATGATGGATCAGGAATCAGGAATCAGGAATCATGAATCAGGAATGATGAATCAGGAAAGAGGAATGATGAATCAGGAATCAGGAATGGTGAATCAGGAATCAGGAATGATGAATCAGGAATCAGGAATGATGAATCAGGAATCAGGAATGATGAATCGGGAATAAGGAATGATCATTCAGGAATGATGAATCAGGAATGAGGAATGATGAATCAGGAATGAGGAATGATGAATCAGGAATCAGGAATCAGAAATCAGGAATCAGGAATGATGAATCAGGAATGAGGAATGATCAATCAGGAATCAGGAATGATGAATCAGGAATCAGCAATGATCAATCAGGAATCAGGAATGATGAATGATGAATGATGAATGATGAATCAGGAATCAGGAATGATGAAGCAGGAATCAGGAATGATGAATCAGGAATCAGGAATGATGAATCAGGATTGATGAATCAGGAATGAGGAATGATGAATCAGGAATGATGAATGATGTATCAGGAATCAGGAATGGTGAATCATGAATCAGGAATGATGAATCAGGAATGAGGAATGATTAATCAGGAATGAAGAATGATGAATCAGGAATGAGGAATGATGAATCAGGAATGATGAATCAGGAATGATGAATCAGGAATCAGGAATCAGGAATGATGAATCAGGAATCAGGAATGATGAATCAGGAATCAGGAATGATCAATCAGGAATCAGGAATGATGAATCAGGAATCAGGAATGATGAATCAGGAATCAGGAATGATGAAACAGGAATCAGGAATGATGAATCGGGAATAAGGAATGATCAATCAGGAATGATGAATGATGAATCAGGAATCAGCAATGATGAATCGGGAATCAGGAATGATGAATCAGGAATCAGGAATGATGAATCAGGAATCAGGAATGATGAATCAGGAATCAAGAATGATGAATCAGGAATCAGGAATGATGAATCAGGAATCAGGAATGATGAATCAGGAATCAGGAATGATGAATCAGGAATAATGAATCAGGAATCAGGAATGATGAATCAGGAATCAGGAATGATGAATCAGGAATGATGAATGATGAATCAGGAATCAGGAATCAGGAATGATGAATCAGGAATGAGGAATGATCAATCAGGAATCAGGAATGATGAATCAGGAATCAGGAATGATGAATCAGGAATGAGAAATGATGAATCCGGAATGAGGAATGATGAATCAGGAATCAGGAATGATGAATCAGGAATCAAGAATGATGAATCAGGAATGATGAATGATGAATCAGGAATCAGGAATGATCAATCAGGAATAAGGAATGATCAATCAGGAATGATGAATGATCAATCAGGAATCAGGAATGATGAATCAGGAATCAGGAATGATGAATCACGAATGATGAATGATGAATCAGGAATCAGGAATGATCAATCAGGAATCAGCAATGATGAATCAGGAATCAGGAATCAGGAATCAGGAATCAGGAATGATGAATCAGGAAAGAGGAATGATGAATCAGGAATCAGGAATGGTGAATCAGGAATCAGGAATGATGAATCAGGAATCAGGAATGATGAATCAGGAATCAGGAATGATGAATCGGGAATAAGGAATGATCATTCAGGAATGATGAATGATGAATCAGGAATCAGGAATGATGAATCAGGAATCAGGAATGATGAATCAGGAATCAGGAATGATGAATCAGGAATCAGGAATGATGAATCAGGAATCAAGAATGATGAATCAGGAATGATGAATGATGAATCAGGAATCAGGAATGATGAATCAGGAATCAGGAATGATGAATCAGGAATAATGAATCAGGAATCAGGAATGATGAATCAGGAATCAGGAATGATGAATCAGGAATGATGAATCAGGAATAATGAATCAGGAATCAGGAATGATGAATCAGGAATCAGGAATCAGGAATCAGGAATGATGAATGATGAATCAGGAATCAGGAATGATCAATCAGGAATAAGGAATGATCAATCAGGAATGATGAATGATGAATCAGGAATCAGGAATGATGAATCAGGAATCAGGAATGATGAATCAGGAATAATGAATCAGGATTCAGGAATGATGAATCAGGAATGACGAATGATGAATCAGGAATGATGAATGATGAATCAGGAATGATGAATGATGAATCAGGAATCAGGAATGATGAATCAGGAATCAGGAATCAGGAATGATGAATCAGGAATGAGGATTGATGAATCAGGAATGAGTAATGATGAATCAGGAATCAGGAATGATGAATCAGGAATCAGGAATGATGAATCAGGAATCAGGAATGATGAATCAGGAATGATAAATCAGGAATTAGGAATGATGAATCAGGAATGATGAATGATGAATCAGGAATGATGAATGATGTATCAGGAATCAGGAATGATGAATCAGGAAAGAGGAATGATGAATCAGGAATCAGGATTTGTGAATCATGAATCAGGACTGATGAATCTGGAATCAGGAATGATGAATCAGGAATCAGGAATGATGAATCAGGAATGATGAATGATGTATCAGGAATCAGGAATGATGAATCAGGAAAGAGGAATGATGAATCAGGAATCAGGAATGGTGAATCATGAATCAGGAATGATGAATCAGGAATCAGGAATGATGAATCGGGAATAAGGAATGATCAATCAGGAATGATGAATGATGAATCAGGAATCAGCAATGATGAATCAGGAATCAGGAATGATGAATGATGAATCAGGAATCAGGAATGATGAATCAGGAATCAGGAATGATGAATCAGGAATGAGGAATGATTAATCAGGAATGAAGAATGATGAATCAGGAATGAGGAATGATGAATCAGGAATGATGAATCAGGAATGATGAATCAGGAATCAGGAATCAGGAATCAGGAATCAGGAATGATGAATCAGGAATGAGGAATGATCAATCAGGAATCAGGAATGATCAATCAGGAATCAGGAATGATGAATCAGGAATGAGAAATGATGAATCCGGAATGAGGAATGATGAATCAGGAATCAGGAATGATGAATCAGGAATCAAGAATGATGAATCAGGAATGATGAATGATGAATCAGGAATCAGGAATGATCAATCAGGAATAAGGAATGATCAATCAGGAATCAGGAATGATGAATCAGGAATAATGAATCAGGAATCAGGAATGATGAATCAGGAATCAGGAATGATGAATCAGGAATGATGAATGATGAATCAGGAATGATGAATCAGGAATGATGAATCAGGAATCAGGAATCAGGAATCAGGAATCAGGAGTGATTAATCAGGAATCAGGAATGATCAATCAGGAATAAGGAATGATCAATCAGGAATGATGAATGATGAATCAGGAATCAGGAATGATGAATCAGGAATCAGGAATGATGAATCAGGAATAATGAATCAGGATTCAGGAATGATGAATCAGGAATGACGAATGATGAATCAGGAATGATGAATGATGAATCAGGAATGATGAATGATGAATCAGGAATCAGGAATGATGAATCAGGAATCAGGAATCAGGAATGATGAATCAGGAATGAGGATTGATGAATCAGGAATGAGTAATGATGAATCAGGAATCAGGAATGATGAATCAGGAATCAGGAATGATGAATCAGGAATCAGGAATGATGAATCAGGAATGATAAATCAGGAATCAGGAATGATGAATCAGGAATGATGAATGATGAATCAGGAATGATGAATGATGTATCAGGAATCAGGAATGATGAATCAGGAAAGAGGAATGATGAATCAGGAATCAGGATTTGTGAATCATGAATCAGGACTGATGAATCTGGAATCAGGAATGATGAATCAGGAATCAGGAATGATGAATCAGGAATGATGAATGATGTATCAGGAATCAGGAATGATGAATCAGGAAAGAGGAATGATGAATCAGGAATCAGGAATGGTGAATCATGAATCAGGAATGATGAATCAGGAATCAGGAATGATGAATCGGGAATAAGGAATGATCAATCAGGAATGATGAATGATGAATCAGGAATCAGCAATGATGAATCAGGAATCAGGAATGATGAATGATGAATCAGGAATCAGGAATGATGAATCAGGAATCAGGAATGATGAATCAGGAATGAGGAATGATTAATCAGGAATGAAGAATGATGAATCAGGAATGAGGAATGATGAATCAGGAATGATGAATCAGGAATGATGAATCAGGAATCAGGAATCAGGAATCAGGAATCAGGAATGATGAATCAGGAATGAGGAATGATCAATCAGGAATCAGGAATGATGAATCAGGAATCAGGAATGATGAATCAGGAATGAGAAATGATGAATTCGGAATGAGGAATGATGAATCAGGAATCAGGAATGATGAATCAGGAATCAAGAATGATGAATCAGGAATGATGAATGATGAATCAGGAATCAGGAATGATCAATCAGGAATAAGGAATGATCAATCAGGAATGATGAATGATCAATCAGGAATCAGGAATGATGAATCAGGAATCAGGAATGATGAATCACGAATGATGAATGATGAATCAGGAATCAGGAATGATCAATCAGGAATCAGCAATGATGGATCAGGAATCAGGAATCAGGAATCATGAATCAGGAATGATGAATCAGGAAAGAGGAATGATGAATCAGGAATCAGGAATGGTGAATCAGGAATCAGGAATGATGAATCAGGAATCAGGAATGATGAATCAGGAATCAGGAATGATGAATCGGGAATAAGGAATGATCATTCAGGAATGATGAATCAGGAATGAGGAATGATGAATCAGGAATGAGGAATGATGAATCAGGAATCAGGAATCAGAAATCAGGAATCAGGAATGATGAATCAGGAATGAGGAATGATCAATCAGGAATCAGGAATGATGAATCAGGAATCAGCAATGATCAATCAGGAATCAGGAATGATGAATGATGAATGATGAATGATGAATCAGGAATCAGGAATGATGAAGCAGGAATCAGGAATGATGAATCAGGAATCAGGAATGATGAATCAGGATTGATGAATCAGGAATGAGGAATGATGAATCAGGAATGATGAATGATGTATCAGGAATCAGGAATGGTGAATCATGAATCAGGAATGATGAATCAGGAATGAGGAATGATTAATCAGGAATGAAGAATGATGAATCAGGAATGAGGAATGATGAATCAGGAATGATGAATCAGGAATGATGAATCAGGAATCAGGAATCAGGAATGATGAATCAGGAATCAGGAATGATGAATCAGGAATCAGGAATGATCAATCAGGAATCAGGAATGATGAATCAGGAATCAGGAATGATGAATCAGGAATCAGGAATGATGAAACAGGAATCAGGAATGATGAATCGGGAATAAGGAATGATCAATCAGGAATGATGAATGATGAATCAGGAATCAGCAATGATGAATCGGGAATCAGGAATGATGAATCAGGAATCAGGAATGATGAATCAGGAATCAGGAATGATGAATCAGGAATCAAGAATGATGAATCAGGAATCAGGAATGATGAATCAGGAATCAGGAATGATGAATCAGGAATCAGGAATGATGAATCAGGAATAATGAATCAGGAATCAGGAATGATGAATCAGGAATCAGGAATGATGAATCAGGAATGATGAATGATGAATCAGGAATGATGAATCAGGAATGATGAATCAGGAATGATGAATCAGGAATCAGGAATGAGTAATGATGAATCAGGAATCAGGAATGATGAATCAGGAATGATGAATGATGAATCAGGAATCAGGAATGATCAATCAGGAATAAGGAATGATCAATCAGGAATGATGAATGATCAATCAGGAATCAGGAATGATGAATCAGGAATCAGGAATGATGAATCACGAATGATGAATGATGAATCAGGAATCAGGAATGATCAATCAGGAATCAGCAATGATGGATCAGGAATCAGGAATCAGGAATCATGAATCAGGAATGATGAATCAGGAAAGAGGAATGATGAATCAGGAATCAGGAATGATGAATCAGGAATCAGGAATGATGAATCAGGAATAATGAATCAGGATTCAGGAATGATGAATCAGGAATGACGAATGATGAATCAGGAATGATGAATGATGAATCAGGAATGATGAATGATGAATCAGGAATCAGGAATGATGAATCAGGAATCAGGAATCAGGAATGATGAATCAGGAATGAGGATTGATGAATCAGGAATGAGTAATGATGAATCAGGAATCAGGAATGATGAATCAGGAATCAGGAATGATGAATCAGGAATCAGGAATGATGAATCAGGAATGATAAATCAGGAATCAGGAATGATGAATCAGGAATGATGAATAATGAATCAGGAATGATGAATGATGTATCAGGAATCAGGAATGATGAATCAGGAAAGAGGAATGATGAATCAGGAATCAGGATTTGTGAATCATGAATCAGGACTGATGAATCTGGAATCAGGAATGATGAATCAGGAATCAGGAATGATGAATCAGGAATGATGAATGATGTATCAGGAATCAGGAATGATGAATCAGGAATCAGGAATGATGAATCAGGAATGATAAATCAGAAATCAGGAATGATGAATCAGGAATGATGAATGATGAATCAGGAATGATGAATCAGGAATAATGAATCAGGATTCAGGAATGATGAATCAGGAATGACGAATGATGAATCAGGAATGATGAATGATGAATCAGGAATGATGAATGATGAATCAGGAATCAGGAATCAGGAATCAGGAATGATGAATCAGGAATGAGGATTGATGAATCAGGAATGAGGAATCATGAATCAGGAATGAGGAATGATGAATCAGGAATCAGGAATGATGAATCAGGAATGATGAATCAGGAATCAGGAATGATGAATCAGGAATGATGAATGATGTATCAGGAATCAGGAATGGTGAATCATGAATCAGGAATGATGAATCAGGAATGAGGAATGATTAATCAGGAATGAAGAATGATGAATCAGGAATGAGGAATGATGAATCAGGAATGATGAATCAGGAATCAGGAATCAGGAATGATGAATCAGGAATCAGGAATGATGAATCAGGAATGAGGAATGATGAATCAGGAATCAGGAATGATGAATCAGGAATCAGGAATGATGAATCAGGAATGAGTAATGATGAATCAGGAATGAGGAATGAGGAATGATGAATCAGGAATGATGAATCAGGAATCAGGAATCAGGAATGATGAATCAGGAATCAGGAATGATGAATCAGGAATGAGGAATGATGAATCAGGAATCAGGAATGATGAATCAGGAATCAGGAATGATGAATCAGGAATGAGTAATGATGAATCAGGAATGAGGAATGATGAATCAGGAATCAGGAATGATGAATCAGGAATCAGGAATGATGAATCAGGAATGATAAATCAGAAATCAGGAATGATGAATCAGGAATGATGAATGATGAATCAGGAATGATGAATCAGGAATAATGAATCAGGATTCAGGAATGATGAATCAGGAATGACGAATGATGAATCAGGAATGATGAATGATGAATCAGGAATGAGGATTGATGAATCAGGAATGAGGAATCATGAATCAGGAATGAGGAATGATGAATCAGGAATCAGGAATGATGAATCAGGAATCAGGAATGATGAATCAGGAATGATGAATGATGTATCAGGAATCAGGAATGGTGAATCATGAATCAGGAATGATGAATCAGGAATGAGGAATGATTAATCAGGAATGAAGAATGATGAATCAGGAATGAGGAATGATGAATCAGGAATGATGAATCAGGAATCAGGAATCAGGAATGATGAATCAGGAATCAGGAATGATGAATCAGGAATGAGGAATGATGAATCAGGAATCAGGAATGATGAATCAGGAATCAGGAATGATGAATCAGGAATGAGTAATGATGAATCAGGAATGAGGAATGAGGAATGATGAATCAGGAATGATGAATCAGGAATCAGGAATCAGGAATGATGAATCAGGAATCAGGAATGATGAATCAGGAATGAGGAATGATGAATCAGGAATCAGGAATGATGAATCAGGAATCAGGAATGATGAATCAGGAATGAGTAATGATGAATCAGGAATGAGGAATGATGAATCAGGAATCAGGAATGATGAATCAGGAATCAGGAATGATGAATCAGGAATGATAAATCAGAAATCAGGAATGATGAATCAGGAATGATGAATGATGAATCAGGAATGATGAATCAGGAATAATGAATCAGGATTCAGGAATGATGAATCAGGAATGACGAATGATGAATCAGGAATGATGAATGATGAATCAGGAATGATGAATGATGAATCAGGAATCAGGAATCAGGAATCAGGAATGATGAATCAGGAATGAGGATTGATGAATCAGGAATGAGGAATCATGAATCAGGAATGAGGAATGATGAATCAGGAATCAGGAATGATGAATCAGGAATGATGAATCAGGAATCAGGAATGATGAATCAGGAATGATGAATGATGTATCAGGAATCAGGAATGGTGAATCATGAATCAGGAATGATGAATCAGGAATGAGGAATGATTAATCAGGAATGAAGAATGATGAATCAGGAATGAGGAATGATGAATCAGGAATGATGAATCAGGAATCAGGAATCAGGAATGATGAATCAGGAATCAGGAATGATGAATCAGGAATGAGGAATGATGAATCAGGAATCAGGAATGATGAATCAGGAATCAAGAATGATGAATCAGGAATGAGTAATGATGAATCAGGAATGAGGAATGATGAATCAGGAATCAGGAATGATGAATCAGGAATCAGGAATGATGAATCAGGAATGATAAATCAGAAATCAGGAATGATGAATCAGGAATGATGAATCAGGAATGATGAATGATGAATCAGGAATCAGCAATGATGAATCAGGAATCAGGAATGATGAATTATGAATCAGGAATTAGGAATGATGAATCAGGAATCAGGAATGATGAATCAGGAATCAAGAATGATGAATCAGGAATGATGAATGATGAATCAGGAATCAGGAATGATCAATCAGGAATAAGGAATGATCAATCAGGAATGATGAATGATGAATCAGGAATCAGGAATGATGAATCAGGAATCAGGAATGATCAATCAGGAATAATGAATCAGGATTCAGGAATGATGAATCAGGAATGACGAATGATGAATCAGGAATGATGAATGATGAATCAGGAATGATGAATGATGAATCAGGAATCAGGAATGATGAATCAGGAATCAGGAATCAGGAATGATGAATCAGGAATGAGGATTGATGAATCAGGAATGAGGAATGATGAATCAGGAATGAGGAATGATGAAGCAGGAATCAGGAATGATGAATCAGGAATCAGGAATGATGAATCAGGATTGATGAATCAGGAATCAGGAATGATGAATCAGGAATGATGAATGATGTATCAGGAATCAGGAATGGTGAATCATGAATCAGGAATGATGAATCAGGAATGAGGAATGATTAATCAGGAATGAAGAATGATGAATCAGGAATGAGGAATGATGAATCAGGAATGATGAATCAGGAATGATGAATCAGGAATCAGGAATCAGGAATGATGAATCAGGAATCAGGAATGATGAATCAGGAATCAGGAATGATGAATCAGGAATCAGGAATGATGAATCAGGAATCAGGAATGATGAATCAGGAATGAGTAATGATGAATCAGGAATCAGGAATGATGAATCAGGAATCAGGAATGATGAATCAGGAATCAGGAATGATGAATCAGGAATGATAAATCAGGAATCAGGAATGATGAATCAGGAATGATGAATGATGAATCAGGAATGATGAATGATGTATCAGGAATCAGGAATGATGAATCAGGAAAGAGGATTGATGAATCAGGAATCAGGATTGGTGAATCATGAATCAGGACTGATGAATCTGGAATCAGGAATGATGAATCAGGAATCAGGAATGATGAATCAGGAATGATGAATGATGTATCAGGAATCAGGAATGATGAATCAGGAAAGAGGAATGATGAATCAGGAATCAGGAATGGTGAATCATGAATCAGGAATGATGAATCAGGAATCAGGAATGATGAATCAGGAATCAGGAATGATGAATCGGGAATAAGGAATGATCAATCAGGAATGATGAATGATGAATCAGGAATCAGCAATCAGGAATCAGGAATGATGAATGATGAATGATGAATCAGGAATCAGGAATGATGAATCAGGAATCAGGAATGATGAATCAGGAATCAAGAATGATGAATCAGGAATGATGAATGATGAATCAGGAATCAGGAATGATCAATCAGGAATAAGGAATGATCAATCAGGAATGATGAATGATCAATCAGGAATCAGGAATGATGAATCAGGAATCAGGAATAATGAATCAGGAATAATGAATCAGGAATCAGGAATGATGAATCAGGAATGACGAATGATGAATCAGGAATGATGAATGATGAATCAGGAATGATGAATGATGAATCAGGAATCAGGAATGATGAATCAGGAATGATGAATCAGGAATCAGGAATGATGAATCACGAATGATGAATGATGAATCAGGAATCAGGAATGATCAATCAGGAATCAGCAATGATGAATCAGGAATCAGCAATGATGAATCAGGAATCAGGAATCATGAATCATGAATCAGGAATGATGAGTCAGGAAAGAGGAATGATGAATCAGGAATCAGGAATGGTGAATCAGGAATCAGGAATGATGAATCAGGAATCAGGAATGATGAATCAGGAATCAGGAATGATGAATCGGGAATAAGGAATGATCATTCAGGAATGATGAATGATCAATCAGGAATCAGCAATGATGAATCAGGAATCAGGAATGATGAATCAGGAATCAGGAATGATGAATCAGGAATCAGGAATGATGAATCAGGAATCAAGAATGATGAATCAGGAATGATGAATGATGAATCAGGAATGATGAATGATGAATCAGGAATCAGGAATGATGAATCAGGAATCAGGAATGATGAATCAGGAATGATGAATCAGGAATCAGGAATGATGAATCAGGAATGATGAATGATGAATCAGGAATGATGAATCAGGAATGATGAATCAGGAATGATGAATCAGGAATGATGAATCAGGAATCAGGAATCAGGAATCAGGAATCAGGAGTGATTAATCAGGAATCAGGAATGATGAATCAGGAATCAAGAATGATGAATCAGGAATGATGAATGATCAATCAGGAATCAGGAATGATCAATCAGGAATCAGGAATGATGAATCAGGAATAATGAATCAGGAATCAGGAATGATGAATCAGGAATCAGGAATGATGAATCAGGAATGATGAATGATGAATCAGGAATGATGAATCAGGAATGATGAATCAGGAATGATGAATCAGGAATCAGGAATCAGGAGTGATTAATCAGGAATCAGGAATGATGAATCAGGAATCAGGAATGATGAATCAGGAATGAGGAATGATCAATCAGGAATGAGGAACGTTCAATCAGGAATCAGGAATGATGAATCAGGAATGAGGATTGATGAATCAGGAATCAGGAATGATGAATCAGGAATCAGGAATGATGAATCAGGAATGATGAATCAGGAATCAGGAATGATGAATCAGGAATGATGAATGATTAATCAGGAATGAAGAATGATGAATCAGGAATGAGGAATGATGAATCAGGAATGATGAATGATGAATCAGGAATCAGCAATGATGAATCAGGAATCAGGAATGATGAATGATGAATCAGGAATCAGGAATGATGAATCAGGAATCAGGAATGATGAATCAGGAATCAAGAATGATGAATCAGGAATGATGAATGATGAATCAGGAATCAGGAATGATCAATCAGGAATAAGGAATGATCAATCAGGAATGATGAATGATGAATCAGGAATCAGGAATGATGAATCAGGAATCAGGAATGATGAATCAGGAATAATGAATCAGGATTCAGGAATGATGAATCAGGAATGACGAATGATGAATCAGGAATGATGAATGATGAATCAGGAATGATGAATGATGAATCAGGAATCAGGAATGATGAATCAGGAATCAGGAATCAGGAATGATGAATCAGGAATGAGGATTGATGAATCAGGAATGAGGAATGATGAATCAGGAATGAGGAATGATGAAGCAGGAATCAGGAATGATGAATCAGGAATCAGGAATGATGAATCAGGATTGATGAATCAGGAATCAGGAATGATGAATCAGGAATGATGAATGATGTATCAGGAATCAGGAATGGTGAATCATGAATCAGGAATGATGAATCAGGAATGAGGAATGATTAATCAGGAATGAAGAATGATGAATCAGGAATGAGGAATGATGAATCAGGAATGATGAATCAGGAATGATGAATCAGGAATCAGGAATCAGGAATGATGAATCAGGAATCAGGAATGATGAATCAGGAATCAGGAATGATCAATCAGGAATCAGGAATGATGAATCAGGAATCAGGAATGATGAATCAGGAATGAGTAATGATGAATCAGGAATCAGGAATGATGAATCAGGAATCAGGAATGATGAATCAGGAATCAGGAATGATGAATCAGGAATGATAAATCAGGAATCAGGAATGATGAATCAGGAATGATGAATGATGAATCAGGAATGATGAATGATGTATCAGGAATCAGGAATGATGAATCAGGAAAGAGGAATGATGAATCAGGAATCAGGATTGGTGAATCATGAATCAGGACTGATGAATCTGGAATCAGGAATGATGAATCAGGAATCAGGAATGATGAATCAGGAATGATGAATGATGTATCAGGAATCAGGAATGATGAATCAGGAAAGAGGAATGATGAATCAGGAATCAGGAATGGTGAATCATGAATCAGGAATGATGAATCAGGAATCAGGAATGATGAATCAGGAATCAGGAATGATCAATCAGGAATGATAAATCAGGAATCAGGAATGATGAATCGGGAATAAGGAATGATCAATCAGGAATGATGAATGATGAATGATGAATCAGGAATCAGCAATGATGAATCAGGAATCAGGAATGATGAATGATGAATCAGGATTGGTGAATCATGAATCAGGACTGATGAATCTGGAATCAGGAATGATTAATCAGGAATGAAGAATGATGAATCAGGAATGAGGAATGATGAATCAGGAATGATGAATCAGGAATGATGAATCAGGAATCAGGAATCAGGAATCAGGAATCAGGAATGATGAATCAGGAATGAGGAATGATGAATCAGGAATCAGGAATCAGGAATCAGGAATCAGGAATGATGAATCAGGAATCAGGAATGATCAATCAGGAATCAGGAATGATGAATCAGGAATCAGCAATGATGAATCAGGAATCAGGAATGATGAATGATGAATGATGAATCAGGAATCAGGAATGATGAATCAGGAATCAGGAATGATGAATCAGGAATCAAGAATGATGAATCAGGAATGATGAATGATGAATCAGGAATCAGGAATGATCAATCAGGAATAAGGAATGATCAATCAGGAATGATGAATGATCAATCAGGAATCAGGAATGATGAATCAGGAATCAGGAATGATGAATCAGGAATAATGAATCAGGAATCAGGAATGATGAATCAGGAATGACGAATGATGAATCAGGAATGATGAATGATGAATCAGGAATGATGAATGATGAATCAGGAATCAGGAATGATGAATCAGGAATCAGGAATCAGGAGTGATTAATCAGGAATCAGGAATGATGAATCAGGAATCAAGAATGATGAATCAGGAATGATGAATGATCAATCAGGAATCAGGAATGATCAATCAGGAATCAGGAATGATGAATCAGGAATAATGAATCAGGAATCAGGAATGATGAATCAGGAATCAGGAATGATGAATCAGGAATGATGAATGATGAATCAGGAATGATGAATCAGGAATGATGAATCAGGAATGATGAATCAGGAATCAGGAATCAGGAGTGATTAATCAGGAATCAGGAATGACGAATCAGGAATCAGGAATGATGAATCAGGAATGAGGAATGATCAATCAGGAATGAGGAACGTTCAATCAGGAATCAGGAATGATGAATCAGGAATGAGGATTGATGAATCAGGAATCAGGAATGATGAATCAGGAATCAGGAATGATGAATCAGGAATCAGGAATGATGAATCAGGAATGATAAATCAGGAATCAGGAATGATGAATCAGGAATGATGAATGATGAATCAGGAATGATGAATGATGTCTCAGGAATCAGGAATGATGAATCAGGAAAGAGGAATGATGAATCAGGAATCAGGATTGGTGAATCATGAATCAGGACTGATGAATCAGGAATCAGGAATGATGAATCAGGAATCAGGAATGATGAATCAGGAATGATGAATGATGTATCAGGAATCAGGAATGATGAATCAGGAAAGAGGAATGATGAATCAGGAATCAGGATTGGTGAATCATGAATCAGGACTGATGAATCAGGAATCAGGAATGATGAATCAGGAATCAGGAATGATGAATCAGGAATGATGAATGATGTATCAGGAATCAGGAATGATGAATCAGGAAAGAGGAATGATGAATCAGGAATCAGGAATGGTGAATCATGAATCAGGAATGATGAATCAGGAATCAGGAATGATGAATCGGGAATAAGGAATGATCAATCAGGAATGATGAATGATGAATCAGGAATCAGCAATGATGAATCAGGAATCAGGAATGATGAATGATGAATCAGGAATCAGGAATGATGAATCAGGAATCAGGAATGATGAATCAGGAATGAGGAATGATTAATCAGGAATGAAGAATGATGAATCAGGAATGAGGAATGATGAATCAGGAATGATGAATCAGGAATGATGAATCAGGAATCAGGAATCAGGAATCAGGAATGATGAATCAGGAATGAGGAATGATCAATCAGGAATCAGGAATGATGAATCAGGAATCAGGAATGATGAATCAGGAATGAGAAATGATGAATCCGGAATGAGGAATGATGAATCAGGAATCAGGAATGATGAATCAGGAATTAAGAATGATGAATCAGGAATGATGAATGATGAATCAGGAATCAGGAATGATCAATCAGGAATAAGGAATGATCAATCAGGAATGATGAATGATCAATCAGGAATCAGGAATGATGAATCAGGAATCAGGAATGATGAATCACGAATGATGAATGATGAATCAGGAATCAGGAATGATCAATCAGGAATCAGCAATGATGAATCAGGAATCAGGAATCAGGAATCAGGAATCAGGAATGATGAATCAGGAAAGAGGAATGATGAATCAGGAATCAGGAATGGTGAATCAGGAATCAGGAATGATGAATCAGGAATCAGGAATGATGAATCAGGAATCAGGAATGATGAATCGGGAATAAGGAATGATCATTCAGGAATGATGAATGATGAATCAGGAATCAGGAATGATGAATCAGGAATCAGGAATGATGAATCAGGAATCAGGAATGATGAATCAGGAATCAGGAATGATGAATCAGGAATCAAGAATGATGAATCAGGAATGATGAATGATGAATCAGGAATCAGGAATGATGAATCAGGAATCAGGAATGATGAATCAGGAATAATGAATCAGGAATCAGGAATGATGAATCAGGAATCAGGAATGATGAATCAGGAATGATGAATCAGGAATAATGAATCAGGAATCAGGAATGATGAATCAGGAATCAGGAATCAGGAATCAGGAATGATGAATGATGAATCAGAAATCAGGAATGATCAATCAGGAATAAGGAATGATCAATCAGGAATGATGAATGATGAATCAGGAATCAGGAATGATGAATCAGGAATGATGAATCAGGAATAATGAATCAGGATTCAGGAATGATGAATCAGGAATGACGAATGATGAATCAGGAATGATGAATGATGAATCAGGAATGATCAATGATGAATCAGGAATCAGGAATGATGAATCAGGAATCAGGAATCAGGAATGATGAATCAGGAATGAGGATTGATGAATCAGGAATGAGTAATGATGAATCAGGAATCAGGAATGATGAATCAGGAATCAGGAATGATGAATCAGGAATCAGGAATGATGAATCAGGAATGATAAATCAGGAATCAGGAATGATGAATCAGGAATGATGAATGATGAATCAGGAATGATGAATGATGTATCAGGAATCAGGAATGATGAATCAGGAAAGAGGAATGATGAATCAGGAATCAGGATTTGTGAATCATGAATCAGGACTGATGAATCTGGAATCAGGAATGATGAATCAGGAATCAGGAATGATGAATCAGGAATGATGAATGATGTATCAGGAATCAGGAATGATGAATCAGGAAAGAGGAATGATGAATCAGGAATCAGGAATGGTGAATCATGAATCAGGAATGATGAATCAGGAATCAGGAATGATGAATCGGGAATAAGGAATGATCAATCAGGAATGATGAATGATGAATCAGGAATCAGCAATGATGAAACAGGAATCAGGAATGATGAATGATGAATCAGCAATCAGGAATGATGAATCAGGAATCAGGAATGATGAATCAGGAATGAGAAATGATTAATCAGGAATGAAGAATGATGAATCAGGAATGAGGAATGATGAATCAGGAATGATGAATCAGGAATGATGAATCAGGAATCAGGAATCAGGAATCAGGAATCAGGAATCAGGAATGATGAATCAGGAATGAGGAATGATCAATCAGGAATCAGGAATGATGAATCAGGAATCAGGAATGATGAATCAGGAATGAGAAATGATGAATCCGGAATGAGGAATGATGAATCAGGAATCAGGAATGATGAATCAGGAATCAAGAATGATGAATCAGGAATGATGAATGATGAATCAGGAATCAGGAATGATCAATCAGGAATAAGGAATGATCAATCAGGAATCAGGAATGATGAATCAGGAATAATGAATCAGGAATCAGGAATGATGAATCAGGAATCAGGAATGATGAATCAGGAATGATGAATGATGAATCAGGAATGATGAATCAGGAATGATGAATCAGGAATCAGGAATCAGGAATCAGGAATCAGGAGTGATTAATCAGGAATCAGGAATGATCAATCAGGAATAAGGAATGATCAATCAGGAATGATGAATGATGAATCAGGAATCAGGAATGATGAATCAGGAATCAGGAATGATGAATCAGGATTGATGAATCAGGAATCAGGAATGATGAATCAGGAATGATGAATGATGTATCAGGAATCAGGAATGGTGAATCATGAATCAGGAATGATGAATCAGGAATGAGGAATGATTAATCAGGAATGAAGAATGATGAATCAGGAATGAGGAATGATGAATCAGGAATGATGAATCAGGAATGATGAATCAGGAATCAGGAATCAGGAATGATGAATCAGGAATCAGGAATGATGAATCAGGAATCAGGAATGATCAATCAGGAATCAGGAATGATGAATCAGGAATCAGGAATGATGAATCAGGAATGAGTAATGATGAATCAGGAATCAGGAATGATGAATCAGGAATCAGGAATGATGAATCAGGAATCAGGAATGATGAATCAGGAATGATAAATCAGGAATCAGGAATGATGAATCAGGAATGATGAATGATGAATCAGGAATGATGAATCAGGAATCAGGAATGATAAATCAGGAATCAGGAATGATGAATCAGGAATGATGAATGATGAATCAGGAATGATGAATGATGTATCAGGAATCAGGAATGATGAATCAGGAAAGAGGAATGATGAATCAGGAATCAGGATTTGTGAATCATGAATCAGGACTGATGAATCTGGAATCAGGAATGATGAATCAGGAATCAGGAATGATGAATCAGGAATGATGAATGATGTATCAGGAATCAGGAATGATGAATCAGGAAAGAGGAATGATGAATCAGGAATCAGGAATGGTGAATCATGAATCAGGAATGATGAATCAGGAATCAGGAATGATGAATCGGGAATAAGGAATGATCAATCAGGAATGATGAATGATGAATCAGGAATCAGCAATGATGAAACAGGAATCAGGAATGATGAATGATGAATCAGCAATCAGGAATGATGAATCAGGAATCAGGAATGATGAATCAGGAATGAGGATTGATGAATCAGGAATGAGGAATCATGAATCAGGAATGAGGATTGATGAATCAGGAATGAGGATTGATGAATCAGGAATGAGGAATCATGAATCAGGAATGAGGAATGATGAATCAGGAATGATGAATCAGGAATCAGGAATGATGAATCAGGAATCAGGAATGATGAATCAGGAATGATGAATGGTGAATCATGAATCAGGAATGGTGAATCATGAATCAGGAATGATTAATCAGGAATGAGGAATGATTAATCAGGAATGAAGAATGATGAATCAGGAATGAGGAATGATGAATCAGGAATGATGAATCAGGAATCAGGAATGATGAATCAGGAATGATGAATGAGGAATCAGGAATCAGGAATGATGAATCAGGAAAGAGGAATGATGAATCAGGAATCAGGAATGGTGAATCAGGAATCAGGAATGATGAATCAGGAATCAGGAATGATGAATCAGGAATCAGGAATGATGAATCGGGAATAAGGAATGATCAATCAGGAATCAGGAATGATGAATCAGGAATCAGGAATGATGAATCAGGAATAATGAATCAGGATTCAGGAATGATGAATCAGGAATGACGAATGATGAATCAGGAATGATGAATGATGAATCAGGAATGATGAATGATGAATCAGGAATCAGGAATCAGGAATCAGGAATGATGAATCAGGAATGAGGATTGATGAATCAGGAATGAGGAATCATGAATCAGGAATGAGGAATGATGAATCAGGAATCAGGAATGATGAATCAGGAATGATGAATCAGGAATCAGGAATGATGAATCAGGAATGATGAATGATGTATCAGGAATCAGGAATGGTGAATCATGAATCAGGAATGATGAATCAGGAATGAGGAATGATTAATCAGGAATGAAGAATGATGAATCAGAAATGAGGAATGATGAATCAGGAATGATGAATCAGGAATCAGGAATCAGGAATGATGAATCAGGAATCAGGAATGATGAATCAGGAATGAGGAATGATGAATCAGGAATCAGGAATGATGAATCAGGAATCAGGAATGATGAATCAGGAATGAGTAATGATGAATCAGGAATGAGGAATGATGAATCAGGAATCAGGAATGATGAATCAGGAATCAGGAATGATGAATCAGGAATGATAAATCAGAAATCAGGAATGATGAATCAGGAATGATTAATGATGAATCAGGAATGATGAATCAGGAATAATGAATCAGGATTCAGGAATGATGAATCAGGAATGACGAATGATGAATTAGGAATGATGAATGATGAATCAGGAATGATGAATGATGAATCAGGAATCAGGAATCAGGAATCAGGAATGATGAATCAGGAATGAGGATTGATGAATCAGGAATGAGGAATCATGAATCAGGAATGAGGAATGATGAATCAGGAATCAGGAATGATGAATCAGGAATGATGAATCAGGAATCAGGAATGATGAATCAGGAATGATGAATGATGTATCAGGAATAAGGAAAGGTGAATCATGAATCAGGAATGATGAATCAGAATGAGGAATGATTAATCAGGAATGAAGAATGATGAATCAGGAATGAGGAATGATGAATCAGGAATGATGAATCAGGAATCAGGAATCAGGAATGATGAATCAGGAATCAGGAATGATGAATCAGGAATGAGGAATGATGAATCAGGAATCAGGAATGATGAATCAGGAATCAAGAATGATGAATCAGGAATCAGGAATGATGAATCAGGAATCAGGAATGATGAATCAGGAATCAGGAATGATGAATCAGGAATCAGGAACGATGAATCAGGAATGATAAATCAGAAATCAGGAATGATGAATCAGGAATGATGAATGATGAATCAGGAATGATGAATGATGTATCAGGAATCAGGAATGATGAATCAGGAAAGAGGAATGATGAATCAGGAATCAGGATTGGTGAATCATGAATAAGGACTGATGAATCTGGAATCAGGAATGATGAATCAGGAATCAGGAATGATGAATCAGGAATGATGAATGATGTAACAGGAATCAGGAATGATGAATCAGGAAAGAGGAATGATGAATCGGGAATCAGGAATGGTGAATCATGAATCAGGAATGATCAATCAGGAATCAGGAATGATGAATCAGGAATCAGGAATGATGAATCGGGAATAAGGAATGATCAATCAGGAATGATGAATGATGAATCAGGAATCAGCAATGATGAATCAGGAATCAGGAATGATGAATGATGAATCAGGAATTAGGAATGATGAATCAGGAATCAGGAATGATGAATCAGGAATCAAGAATGATGAATCAGGAATGATGAATGATGAATCAGGAATCAGGAATGATCAATCAGGAATAAGGAATGATCAATCAGGAATGATGAATGATGAATCAGGAATCAGGAATGATGAATCAGGAATCAGGAATGATGAATCAGGAATAATGAATCAGGATTCAGGAATGATGAATCAGGAATGACGAATGATGAATCAGGAATGATGAATGATGAATCAGGAATGATGAATGATGAATCAGGAATCAGGAATGATGAATCAGGAATCAGGAATCAGGAATGATGAATCAGGAATCAGGAATGATGAATCAGGAATCAGGAATGATGAATCGGGAATAAGGAATGATCAATCAGGAATCAGGAATGATGAATCAGGAATCAGGAATGATGAATCAGGAATAATGAATCAGGATTCAGGAATGATGAATCAGGAATGACGAATGATGAATCAGGAATGATGAATGATGAATCAGGAATGATGAATGATGAATCAGGAATCAGGAATCAGGAATCAGGAATGATGAATCAGGAATGAGGATTGATGAATCAGGAATGAGGATTGATGAATCAGGAATGAGGAATCATGAATCAGGAATGAGGATTGATGAATCAGGAATGAGGATTGATGAATCAGGAATGAGGAATCATGAATCAGGAATGAGGAATGATGAATCAGGAATGATGAATCAGGAATCAGGAATGATGAATCAGGAATCAGGAATGATGAATCAGGAATGATGAATGGTGAATCATGAATCAGGAATGGTGAATCATGAATCAGGAATGATTAATCAGGAATGAGGAATGATTAATCAGGAATGAAGAATGATGAATCAGGAATGAGGAATGATGAATCAGGAATGATGAATCAGGAATCAGGAATGATGAATCAGGAATGATGAATGAGGAATCAGGAATCAGGAATGATGAATCAGGAAAGAGGAATGATGAATCAGGAATCAGGAATGGTGAATCAGGAATCAGGAATGATGAATCAGGAATCAGGAATGATGAATCAGGAATCAGGAATGATGAATCGGGAATAAGGAATGATCAATCAGGAATCAGGAATGATGAATCAGGAATCAGGAATGATGAATCAGGAATAATGAATCAGGATTCAGGAATGATGAATCAGGAATGACGAATGATGAATCAGGAATGATGAATGATGAATCAGGAATGATGAATGATGAATCAGGAATCAGGAATCAGGAATCAGGAATGATGAATCAGGAATGAGGATTGATGAATCAGGAATGAGGAATCATGAATCAGGAATGAGGAATGATGAATCAGGAATCAGGAATGATGAATCAGGAATGATGAATCAGGAATCAGGAATGATGAATCAGGAATGATGAATGATGTATCAGGAATCAGGAATGGTGAATCATGAATCAGGAATGATGAATCAGGAATGAGGAATGATTAATCAGGAATGAAGAATGATGAATCAGGAATGAGGAATGATGAATCAGGAATGATGAATCAGGAATCAGGAATCAGGAATGATGAATCAGGAATCAGGAATGATGAATCAGGAATGAGGAATGATGAATCAGGAATCAGGAATGATGAATCAGGAATCAGGAATGATGAATCAGGAATGAGTAATGATGAATCAGGAATGAGGAATGATGAATCAGGAATCAGGAATGATGAATCAGGAATCAGGAATGATGAATCAGGAATGATAAATCAGAAATCAGGAATGATGAATCAGGAATGATTAATGATGAATCAGGAATGATGAATCAGGAATAATGAATCAGGATTCAGGAATGATGAATCAGGAATGACGAATGATGAATTAGGAATGATGAATGATGAATCAGGAATGATGAATGATGAATCAGGAATCAGGAATCAGGAATCAGGAATGATGAATCAGGAATGAGGATTGATGAATCAGGAATGAGGAATCATGAATCAGGAATGAGGAATGATGAATCAGGAATCAGGAATGATGAATCAGGAATGATGAATCAGGAATCAGGAATGATGAATCAGGAATGATGAATGATGTATCAGGAATAAGGAAAGGTGAATCATGAATCAGGAATGATGAATCAGAATGAGGAATGATTAATCAGGAATGAAGAATGATGAATCAGGAATGAGGAATGATGAATCAGGAATGATGAATCAGGAATCAGGAATCAGGAATGATGAATCAGGAATCAGGAATGATGAATCAGGAATGAGGAATGATGAATCAGGAATCAGGAATGATGAATCAGGAATCAAGAATGATGAATCAGGAATCAGGAATGATGAATCAGGAATCAGGAATGATGAATCAGGAATCAGGAATGATGAATCAGGAATCAGGAACGATGAATCAGGAATGATAAATCAGAAATCAGGAATGATGAATCAGGAATGATGAATGATGAATCAGGAATGATGAATGATGTATCAGGAATCAGGAATGATGAATCAGGAAAGAGGAATGATGAATCAGGAATCAGGATTGGTGAATCATGAATAAGGACTGATGAATCTGGAATCAGGAATGATGAATCAGGAATCAGGAATGATGAATCAGGAATGATGAATGATGTAACAGGAATCAGGAATGATGAATCAGGAAAGAGGAATGATGAATCGGGAATCAGGAATGGTGAATCATGAATCAGGAATGATCAATCAGGAATCAGGAATGATGAATCAGGAATCAGGAATGATGAATCGGGAATAAGGAATGATCAATCAGGAATGATGAATGATGAATCAGGAATCAGCAATGATGAATCAGGAATCAGGAATGATGAATGATGAATCAGGAATTAGGAATGATGAATCAGGAATCAGGAATGATGAATCAGGAATCAAGAATGATGAATCAGGAATGATGAATGATGAATCAGGAATCAGGAATGATCAATCAGGAATAAGGAATGATCAATCAGGAATGATGAATGATGAATCAGGAATCAGGAATGATGAATCAGGAATCAGGAATGATGAATCAGGAATAATGAATCAGGATTCAGGAATGATGAATCAGGAATGACGAATGATGAATCAGGAATGATGAATGATGAATCAGGAATGATGAATGATGAATCAGGAATCAGGAATGATGAATCAGGAATCAGGAATCAGGAATGATGAATCAGGAATGAGGATTGATGAATCAGGAATGAGGAATGATGAATCAGGAATGAGGAATGATGAAGCAGGAATCAGGAATGATGAATCAGGAATCAGGAATGATGAATCAGGAATGGTGAATGATGTATCAGGAATCAGGAATGGTGAATCATGAATCAGGAATGATGAATCAGGAATGAGGAATGATTAATCAGGAATGAAGAATGATGAATCAGGAATGAGGAATGATGAATCAGGAATGATGAATCAGGAATGATGAATCAGGAATCAGGAATCAGGAATGATGAATCAGGAATCAGGAATGATGAATCAGGAATCAGGAATGATGAATCAGGAATCAGGAATGATGAATCAGGAATCAGGAATGATGAATCAGGAATGAGTAATGATGAATCAGGAATCAGGAATGATGAATCAGGAATCAGGAATGATGAATCAGGAATGATAAATCAGGAATCAGGAATGATGAATCAGGAATGATGAATGATGAATCAGGAATGATGAATGATGTATCAGGATTCAGGAATGATGAATCAGGAAAGAGGAATGATGAATCAGGAATCAGGATTGGTGAATCATGAATCAGGACTGATGAATCTGGGATCAGGAATGATGAATCAGGAATCAGGAATGATGAATCAGGAATGATGAATGATGTATCAGGAATCAGGAATGATGAATCAGGAAAGAGGAATGATGAATCAGGAATCAGGAATGGTGAATCATGAATCAGGAATGATGAATCAGGAATCAGGAATGATGAATCAGGAATCAGGAATGATGAATCGGGAATAAGGAATGATCAATCAGGAATGATGAATGATGAATCAGCAATCAGCAATGATGAATCAGGAATCAGGAATGATGAATGATGAATCAGGAATCAGCAATGATGAATCAGGAATCAGGAATGATGAATGATGAATCAGGAATCAGGAATGAGAAATGATGAATCAGGAATGAGGAATGATGAATCAGGAATGAGGAATGATTAATCAGGAATGAAGAATGATGAATCAGGAATGAGGAATGATGAATCAGGAATGATGAATCAGGAATGATGAATCAGGAATCAGGAATCAGGAATCAGGAATCAGGAATGATCAATCAGGAATGAGGAATGATCAATCAGGAATCAGGAATGATGAATCAGGAATCAGGAATGATGAATCAGGAATGAGAAATGATGAATCCGGAATGAGGAATGATGAATCAGGAATCAGGAATGATGAATCAGGAATCAGGAATGATGAATCAGGAATGATAAATCAGGAATCAGGAATGATGAATCGGGAATAAGGAATGATCAATCAGGAATGATGAATGATGAATCAGGAATCAGCAATGATGAATCAGGAATCAGGAATGATGAATGATGAATCAGGATTGGTGAATCATGAATCAGGACTGATGAATCTGGAATCAGGAATGATGAAGCAGGAATCAGGAATGATGAATCAGGAATGATGAATGATGTATCATGAATCAGGAATGATGAATCAGGAAAGAGGAATGATGAATCAGGAATCAGGAATGGTGAATCATGAATCGGGAATGATGAATCAGGAATCAGGAATGATGAATCAGGAATCAGCAATGATGAATCGGGAATAAGGAATGATCAATCAGGAATGATGAATGATGAATCAGGAATCAGCAATGATGAATCAGGAATCAGGAATGATGAATGATGAATGATGAATCAGGAATCAGGAATGATGAATCAGGAATCAGGAATGATGAATCAGGAATCAAGAATGATGAATCAGGAATGATGAATGATGAATCAGGAATCAGGAATGATCAATCAGGAATAAGGAATGATCAATCAGGAATGATGAATGATCAATCAGGAATCAGGAATGATGAATCAGGAATCAGGAATGATGAATCAGGAATAATGAATCAGGAATCAGGAATGATGAATCAGGAATGACGAATGATGGATCAGGAATGATGAATGATGAATCAGGAATGATGAATGATGAATCAGGAATCAGGAATGATGAATCAGGAATGATGAATCAGGAATCAGGAATGATGAATCACGAATGATGAATGATGAATCAGGAATCAGGAATGATCAATCAGGAATCAGCAATGATGAATCAGGAATCAGCAATGATGAATCAGGAATCAGGAATCATGAATCATGAATCAGGAATGATGAGTCAGGAAAGAGGAATGATGAATCAGGAATCAGGAATGGTGAATCAGGAATCAGGAATAATGAATCAGGAATCAGGAATGATGAATCAGGAATCAGGAATGATGAATCGGGAATAAGGAATGATCATTCAGGAATGATGAATGATCAATCAGGAATCAGCAATGATGAATCAGGAATCAGGAATGATGAATCAGGAATCAGGAATGATGAATCAGGAATCAGGAATGATGAATCAGGAATCAAGAATGATGAATCAGGAATGATGAATGATGAATCAGGAATCAGGAATGATGAATCAGGAATCAGGAATGATGAATCAGGAATAATGAATCAGGAATCAGGAATGATGAATCAGGAATCAGGAATGATGAATCAGGAATGATGAATGATGAATCAGGAATAATGAATCAGGAATGATGAATCAGGAATCAGGAATCAGGAATCAGGAATCAGGAGTGATTAATCAGGAATCAGGAATGATGAATCAGGAATCAAGAATGATGAATCAGGAATGATCAATGATCAATCAGGAATCAGGAATGATCAATCAGGAATCAGGAATGATGAATCAGGAATAATGAATCAGGAATCAGGAATGATGAATCAGGAATCAGGAATGATGAATCAGGAATGATGAATGATGAATCAGGAATGATGAATCAGGAATGATGAATCAGGAATGATGAATCAGGAATCAGGAATCAGGAGTGATTAATCAGGAATCAGGAATGATGAATCAGGAATCAGGAATGATGAATCAGGAATGAGGAATGATCAATCAGGAATGAGGAACGTTCAATCAGGAATCAGGAATGATGAATCAGGAATGAGGATTGATGAATCAGGAATCAGGAATGATGAATCAGGAATCAGGAATGATGAATCAGGAATGATGAATCAGGAATCAGGAATGATGAATCAGGAATGATGAATGATTAATCAGGAATGAAGAATGATGAATCAGGAATGAGGAATGATGAATCAGGAATGATGAATGATGAATCAGGAATCAGCAATGATGAATCAGGAATCAGGAATGATGAATGATGAATCAGGAATCAGGAATGATGAATCAGGAATCAGGAATGATGAATCAGGAATCAAGAATGATGAATCAGGAATGATGAATGTTGAATCAGGAATCAGGAATGATCAATCAGGAATAAGGAATGATCAATCAGGAATGATGAATGATGAATCAGGAATCAGGAATGATGAATCAGGATTCAGGAATGATGAATCAGGATTCAGGAATGATGAATCAGGAATGACGAATGATGAATCAGGAATGATGAATGATGAATCAGGAATGATGAATGATGAATCAGGAATCAGGAATGATGAATCAGGAATCAGGAATCAGGAATGATGAATCAGGAATGAGGATTGATGAATCATGAATGAGGAATGATGAATCAGGAATGAGGAATGATGAAGCAGGAATAAGGAAT
>JAOWCC010001061.1:0-32604 GCA_030867875.1 Actinernus sp. WN-2022 | reverse complement strand
TTAGTTTGCAGCGCGACAAATGTTTTAGTTTGCTGTGAAAAGCTTTTTATTTGCAGTGAGATTGATTAATTTCAGTCAATAATATTGTTTTTTACGCTGTCCCTTCTGGGCCACCGTACGATCTATATCACTCCATATGTCAGCGAAAATTTCGAAATTCATATTATAGTTTGTTATACAACTCGCCTAAAGGCTTGTTGTATAGGCCAAATAAGACAAATTTCTCGTAAAATATTCGCCCGTTTCCATAGAATACCATGAAATAACAGTAAATATAAAATGCCAAAGAAGTCAGGCTTGTTGACGTTTTTTTCCCCCGAAAAAAGTACTGGAAAGACTTGAGTCACTGGACATGTAATTATTGTTGTCTGTTTTTATTATGTACGCGGTTATTTTATATAATTAAGTTTTATTAAAACACAGGTATATTTAGTTTTTCTTATCAACACACTTCTGATATATTACATTATAATAATAATATGTAGAATTTATATAGCGCCATACTTAATCATGAATTGTCCAATGGCGCTTTACAATAATCATTATATGAAAAAGAAAATATGTAAGTTAATCAATCTAAAAATTCCTAAAAATGTGGAGATAATGATAACTTATTAAAAACGGCTATATTATAAGTCATTAGAATAAAAAGAATTATAAACCTATATGACAACAGATTATAGATTATAGGCTTGTTTACAAAGAATGTCTTCAGCTGACTTTTAGAAATATTTACAGAAGAGCTTTGTCTAATGTCCCGAGTGGCAGTTCATTCCAAAGTTTCGAACAGCAACAGAAAAAGCTCTCACCATACGTTTTGAGATTGGCTGTAGGTGCACATAACAAGCCTTTAGCATGAGAGGAGCGTAAACGACGCGATGGAACGTATTTTACAAGCATTTCACTAATATACAACGGTGAAAGATTATTAAGAGCATTATAAGTAATGAGTAAGATCTTAAAAACAATACGATAAGCAATTGGAAGCCAATGAAGGCCGATAAGGACACTCAGGCGTGGTATGCTCATGTTTCTCAGTTAGTGGAGGTAATGAGTCTTGCAGTGGCGTTTTGTACATGCTGTAGTTTTTGTACAAGATGTTGCGGAATTCCGTTAAGTAATGAGTTACAGTTTTCTAGCCTAGATGTTATAAAGGCGTGGATAATAACTTCAGCTGCTGGCTTTAATAGTGAGATATTTCCTAATACGACCAATGATAAAAAGCCTATTTACAGAATTTACGATTTACCTGGGAATTAAGAGCTAACTGAAGACATTGTCAAATATTATGGGGCAGCATCATTTATTGCATAATGATGCTTTTGGCGTTTTCGGTGCCCTCAACTTTACTGGGCTACATTATGTAATCAATAATTCTTAAGTGAAATCTGATATCTATCCTGTGCTCATAGCCATATTAGTCCAACAATGGTGTAATACATGTTCATTGCCCAGTAAACCGATCTAACCTATACATAAAATCGGCCTGTGCTCATAGCCATATTAGTCCAACAATGGTGTAATACATGTTCATTGCCCAGTAAACCGAGCGCAGGCAAATCAGCACTTGGAGTAGCTATATAGTGGGTAAAGGAGGGAAGACATAAACTCTCATCTCCAACGATGAGGACATCTAGAGACGTTTTTGGGCGGTGCTAAGCTCCAATCAATAAAAGTTCACTCTTGTCTGCAGTTATTTAGCATCCATGAGTCGATGTCATGAACACAGGCTTCCGATTTAAATTTCCCCATTTCCATATCATCAGGTACAGATAGGGAGTTGAATATAATTAATTGCGTATCGTCAGCGTAAAAGTGGTAACACAAGTTATATGATGCCTGACTATATCAGCCAGCGGTGAAGTGTACAGAAGCAACAGAATAGGACCCAACACAGATCCACATGAGGAACACCACAGCAGACCAACAACTAAGCAGACATCACTGACGACTTGACGACACGCCACCATCGACATATACGAATTGCTTTCTCTCAGTTTCTGGACTGAAACCACGATAAAGCCTTTCCTTTAATTCCGAAACGATCTGTGTCGAATGCGGCGGAGAAATCAAGAAGCAGTAAAATTACAGCTCCATGACTGTCAATAGCTCGCATAATGTCGTTGTGTACTCGGATACTGAAGTGCAGTTTCGG
This sequence comes from Actinernus sp. WN-2022, assembly GCA_030867875.1. NCBI lineage: Eukaryota > Metazoa > Cnidaria > Anthozoa > Actiniaria > Actinernidae > Actinernus > Actinernus sp. WN-2022. The sequence continues at coordinate 30,449 of JAOWCC010001061.1, read as the reverse complement.
AGCTATGATATTGTTTATAGGATGAGTGGTGATATGATGAGTGTTGATATGATGAGTGTTGATATGAAACAAGTGTTGATATGAATTCATCTTTTTGCATTCTAAATTACAGTACATACAATTTCCAATGTTAAGGTGTCCGGCTCTCCCTGGTCTTCGTACATCGATGTTTTTTTTACGACATATATTTCCTGTTTTATATTTTTGCAGCTGCTAAATTAATTCTTCATTTTCACATCATAGTAAAGTTTTCATTGCAATTCTTACCCTTAATGTCAGTCTGCGCCAATATATCTTTCTTGGATTGAGGATAATAATGCTTAACGTTTAGCCTATAATAAACAGGAGTTGTCTGTAAGTTGTCATCAGAACCCATTCTAACGTTCAGTGACCTTCTGCAGGGACGTTCGCTTTAAATAACATACCTTGAATCGCTTTCCGAAAATCGTCGATAAAAATATAGTAAATGCATGGGCTCAGCGCAGAGTTCAAGTACAAGAAATAGTACAGTGCAAAGACAATGTTTTTTCTACAGGTAAAGACCTTCGGATAATTGTAATAAATCAATACCGATGTATGGAAAGGTGTCGTCAGGAGGATCAAAGCGCCGACAGAGCAGAGAGCCATTCTCACTGCGTTTCTTATTCGACGCGCACGAACGTTTCTATTCGCTTCAGGTAAATGAGCAAATGTCTGCGAGTTGCGAAGATTTCGAAGAATCAGAAAACTTAAGCTACACACTGTAATGTAAACTAAGACGAACGTTGTGAACATGATTATGTTGTAGATTTTAACTGATTTCCAATCCCCCAGTAAAGACAGTAAGACTTATCTGAAAAATGATAAAGGTCGCTAAAATAAAAGACGGGAGCATAGAGCAGAGCGGGTATTGCCCAACAAAGAACAAGACAAATACACCGCACTCTCCGTGACACTCCTGTTACTAGTGACATTGATTTCACCCCCCTGTACCGCTGAATTGTGATAAACAACAGCGTCAGGAGGGACACTAGTAACGTCATGCTTCCGGCGAAGAAATATAGTTTACATGTAACTCGACCTGCAATCCCCTCTATCTTCCAGTCAGGCCATGATCGCGTCATTAGGTCCAGGATTTTATCCACATTTCCTAGTATGACCATCAAGATATCACTGACAGCCATGTTCACGATGAAATAGTTCAAGTTCGTTTGCATGCTCGTGTACTTATACACGGGGTAGATAACAAGAGAGTTCAGTACAATCGTTAGCACTACCAAGAAAAAGCTAGCTGCTAGCTTTGTTATCCTCGAAGTCTCGTCGTCCCCCGCACAGTCTTCTTGATATGTTGTATTGAAATAAGTGCCGTTATCCATTTTATACAGCTCAGAAAACGATCGACTGACACCTTCTTTCAAAGAATGTTATTGACGAACAAAAGTCAGAACCTGTGAGAGAGGCAAACCAAATTGATTATGTTGTTCGTGTTTAGTAATTTCTGATAGCTCCGGTTAATTGTACCTATGAATTGTAACCAGAGACTGGTTGGTATGAAGTTTGAATTCCTTGTCTTACTCTGTTAATATTCCAGAACACATCTACCTTGAAGTTGTAGTAATTTTGTAACTGTTTGATAAAAGGGTGTTTTGATGTTTTATCCTTTCGTGAAGTTGACGCCTCTTTAAATTCAGTATAAGATGAGTTGCATACCACCTGCTCTGCTGTGTGCTGTTGATTCAACTCTACTCACGGTAGAAGGTAATATCTGGGTGTTTTATCCTTTCGTGACGCCTCTTTAAATTCAGTATAAGAGGCCGTGAATACCACCTGCATGGTCTGGTGTGTGTTATTGGTTCAACTCTACTCACGGTAGAATGTAATGTCTTGGTATTTTTTCCTTTCGTGAAGAAATATAGTATAAGATGAGTGGTATACCATCTGGTCTGCTGTGTGTTATTGGCTCAACTCTACTCACGGTAGAATGTAATGTCTTGGTGTTTTTTCCTTTCGTGAAGAAATATAGTATAAGATGAGTGGTATACCATCTGGTCTGCTGTGTGTTATTGGCTCAACTCTACTCACGGTAGAATGTAATGTCTTGGTGTTTTTTCCTTTCGTGAAGAAATATAGTATAAGATGAGTGGTATACCATCTGGTCTGCTGTGTGTTATTGGCTCAACTCTACTCACGGTAGAATGTAATGTCTTGGTGTTTTTTTCTTTCGTGAAGAAATATAGTATAAGATGAGTGGTATACCATCTGGTCTGCTGTGTGTTATTGGCTCAACTCTACTCACGGTAGAATGTAATGTCTTGGTATTTTTTCCTTTCGTGAAGAAATATAGTATAAGATGAGTGGTATACCATCTGTTCTGCTGTGTGTTATTGGCTCAACTCTACTCACGGTAGAATGTAATGTCTTGGTGTTTTTTTCTTTCGTGAAGAAATATAGTACAAGATGAGTGGTATACCATCTGGTCTGCTGTGTGTTATTGGCTCAACTCTACTCACGGTAGAATGTAATTGTCTGCTTCAATCATTTTCTTTAAAAAAAAAATAGTGAAATTAGGAGGCTTACTTGTGTATAACCAAGTTTCAACAATTGAAAAATTAACACCTTTGTGCATTCGTGGCCGTTGAGTGCTCCTGTTCTTAATTCACATTCTCTCCCCTATTACAGTAGTCTGTATTATTTGTCTCTCATAAATTCGAAGAAAGTTACTATTTGCTTCGAATTTATGAGTCAGAGTGAAAAAAATGCTGCATAGCAGGCTAAGTACTACTACAGTAGAGACCCACCGACTGATAATTAATAACTGTACTACAATAAAAGGTGTTCGGTTGAAGTAGACCGTACGTCAACCAGACGTCATGCTGTCCGCTAAATTACATGTATTCGTAACGGCTACTTGAACTTTAAACAAATACATAAATAAGTCATGAGGAAACATCAGATGAATATATTTGTCACTTCTCTAGGGAATTATCATGGAGTTGTTTGCAGGCCGCGACGGAGTGATAAGAGCGGCCAAATTGCGGGCGGGAAGACGGTTTCTCGAGCGGCCGGTACAGCACCTCTACCCGTTGGAGTTATCCTGTGACAGGGCAGTGTCAACAACCACCGCAGCTCTCAATGCTGACGCGCCTGCATTCAGGCCCAAAAGAAGTGCAGCTCTTAAGGCCCAAGAGAAAATTCATCAGATTGCTCAAGAGGAGCAAGAACAATGACCAATCGCACATTGAGAACAATGAACATTGTTTGATTTCATTCATAACAAGACAACTCTGAACTTTAACTTTGGGTTTATTATTCATCCATTTGATTAACCTTTTCTGGAAATGTAACAATTTTTCATAGTAGGCCAGTCTCCTGGAACAGGGACGACATATATCTCCAGGGGAGTTATATGGGGGGAGAGTGTTGGAGACGGGCTCAATTTCCTGTATGCTTATCATGAGTGACATACGAGAGTATGGATTAGAGCTGAACATAGCCTCCTCCGCAGGCATCTCTATTTAAGAAGAAAAAACGGAATTGGGTTTCCTGTGGCGAGGGAGGCGAGCTCGGTGCTTCACACCGGAAACCCGGGCCCGGTCGGTCGGTTCCTATTAGAGATGCCTGCGGAGGAGGCTAAGCTGAACAGTGAGTAAGAGCTCTTAGTCACAGAGCGGAAATCGTTTAAGGCGTGTACGGTATGTTTAGTGGAATGTAGATTAGTTTTGTTATTCAGAATTCGGGTCAAGAAACAGAGCGAGCGTGATCGAGAAGAGAAGTGAACTGGCAATTGCAATAAAGTAGTAAAACGAATATTATCAGTGATTGTGATTTCAGTGACTGTGCCGGGAAAACACTCTGTGCGGAGGCGAGTTCCCGACATCTCACTGCTTTTCGAATTTCGGGTCATGCAGCGTTACATTTCTGCTTTATCGTTAAAAAGAGTCTTGAATAAAATGTTGTCTTCCTAATTAGATGCTTTTTGGAATAATTCTCAAGTAAATTGTCTGTTGAAGAAAATGTTGTAGGCGTTCCTCGCTTTACACACAGGTAGCCCATTTCAGTCAAGCGCCAAATACGGCCATCAATTTTTTTTTAGTTTTCAGTGCGACGCTTTATTTTAGTTTGCAGCGCGACATTTTTATAATTTGCTGAGAGCGACATTGCGGTGCGACGAGTTTTTTTAGTTTGCAGTGAGATTGATTAATTTCAGTCAATAATATTGTTTTTTACGCTGTCCCTTCTGGGCCACCGTAAACGTCAACAAGCCTGCTGGCTCATGTTTTACTTCTTCCGCATTTTATATTTACTGGTTATTTCATGGTATTCTATGGAATACGGGCGAATATTTTACGAGAAATTTGTCTTATTTGGCCTATACAACAAGCCTTAGGCGAGTTGTATAACAAACTATAATACGAAGAAGTAAAACATGAGCCAGCAGGCTTGTTGACGTTTTTCCTCCCGAAAAAAGTCCTGGAAAGACTTGAGTCACTGGACATGTAATTATTGTTGTCTGTTTTTATTATGTACGCGGTTATTTTATATAATTAAGTTTTATTAAACACAGGTATATTCAGTTTTTCTTATCAACACACTTCTGATATATTACATTATAATAATAATATGTAGAATTTATATAGCGCCATACTTAATCATGAATTGTCCAATGGCGCTTTACAATAATAATTATATGAAAAAGAAAATATCTAAGTTAATCAATCTAAAAATTCCTAAAAATGCGGAGATAATGATAACTTATTAAAAACGGCTATATTATAAGAATAAAAAGAATTATAAACCTATATGACTACAGATTATAGATTATAGGCTTGTTTACAAAGAATGTCTTCAGCTGACTTTTAGAAATATTTACAGAAGAGCTTTGTCTAATGTACCGAGTAGCAGTTCATTCCAAAGTTTCGAGCAGCAACAGAAAAAGCTCTCACCATAGGTTTTGAGATTGGCTGTAGGTGCACATAACAAGCCTTTAGCATGAGAGGAGCGTAAACGACGCGATGGAACGTATTTTACAAGCATTTCACTAATATACAACGGTGAAAGATTATTAAGAGCATCATAAGTAATGAGTAAGATCTTAAAAACAATACGATAAGCAATTGGAAGCCAATGAAGGCCGATAAGGACACTCAGGCGTGGTATGCTCATGTTTCTCAGTTAGTGGAGGTAATGAGTCTTGCAGTGGCGTTTTGTACATGCTGTAGATTTTGTACAAGATGTTGCGGAATTCCGTTAAGTAATGGGTTACAGTTATCTAGCCTAGATGTTATAAAGGCGTGGATAATAACTTCAGCTGCTGGCTTTAATAGTGAGATATTTCCTAATACGACCAATGATAAAAAGCGGCCTATTTACAGAATTTACGATTTACCTGGGAATTAAGAGCTAACTGAAGACATTGTCAAATATTATGGGGCAGCATCATTTATTGCATAATGATGCTTTTGGCGTTTTCAGTGCCCTCACCTTTACTGGGCTACATTATGTAATCAATAATTCTTAAGTGAAATCTGATATCTATCCTGTGCTCATAGCCATATTAGTCCAACAATGGTGTAATACATGTTCATTGCCCAGTAAACCGATCTAACCTATACATAAAATCGGCCTGTGCTCATAGCCATATTAGTCCAACAATGGTGTAATACATGTTCATTGCCCAGTAAACCGATCTAACCTATACATAAAATCGGCCTGTGCTCATAGCCATATTAGTCCAACAATGGTGTAATACATGTTCATTGCCCAGTAAACCGATCTAACCTATACATAAAATCGGCCTGTGCTCATAGCCATATTAGTCCAACAATGGTGTAATACATGTTCATATTGCCCAGTAAACCGAGCTAACGTAACCTATACATAAAATCGGCCTGTGCTCATAGCCATATTAGTCCAACAATGGTGTAATACATGTTCATATTGCCCAGTAAACCGATCTAACCTATACATAAAATCGGCCTGTGCTCATAGCCATATTAGTCCAACAATGGTGTAATACATGTTCATATTGCCCAGTAAACCGATCTAACCTATACATAAAATCGGCCTGTGCTCATAGCCATATTAGTCCAACAATGGTGTAATACATGTTCATATTGCCCAGTAAACCGATCTAACCTATACATAAAATCGGCCTGTGCTCATAGCCATATTAGTCCAACAATGGTGTAATACATGTTCATATTGCCCAGTAAACCGATCTAACCTATACATAAAATCGGCCTGTGCTCATAGCCATATTAGTCCAACAATGGTGTAATACATGTTCATTGCCCAGTAAACCGATCTAACCTATACATAAAATCGGCCTGTGCTCATAGCCATATTAGTCCAACAATGGTGTAATACATGTTCATATTGCCCAGTAAACCGATCTAACCTATACATAAAATCGGCCTGTGCTCATAGCCATATTAGTCCAACAATGGTGTAATACATGTTCATATTGCCCAGTAAACCGATCTAACCTATACATAAAATCGGCCTGTGCTCATAGCCATATTAGTCCAACAATGCTGTAATACATGTTCATTGCCCAGTAAACCGATCTAACCTATACATAAAATCGGCCTGTGCTCATAGCCATATTAGTCCAACAATGGTGTAATACATGTTCATATTGCCCAGTAAACCGATCTAACCTATACATAAAATCGGCCTGTGCTCATAGCCATATTAGTCCAACAATGGTGTAATACATGTTCATATTGCCCAGTAAACCGATCTAACCTATACATAAAATCGGCCTGTGCTCATAGCCATATTAGTCCAACAATGGTGTAATACATGTTCATATTGCCCAGTAAACCGATCTAACTATACATAAAATCGGCCTGTGCTCATAGCCATATTAGTCCAACAATGGTGTAATACATGTTCATTGCCCAGTAAACCGATCTAACCTATACATAAAATCGGCCTGTGCTCATAGCCATATTAGTCCAACAATGGTGTAATACATGTTCATATTGCCCAGTAAACCGATCTAACCTATACATAAAATCGGCCTGTGCTCATAGCCATATTAGTCCAACAATGGTGTAATACATGTTCATTGCCCAGTAAACCGATCTAACCTATACATAAAATCGGCCTGTGCTCATAGCCATATTAGTCCAACAATGGTGTAATACATGTTCATTGCCCAGTAAACCGATCTAACCTATACATAAAATCGGCCTGTGCTCATAGCCATATTAGTCCAACAATGGTGTAATACATGTTCATTGCCCAGTAAACCGATCTAACCTATACATAAAATCGGCCTGTGCTCATAGCCATATTAGTCCAACAATGGTGTAATACATGTTCATATTGCCCAGTAAACCGATCTAACCTATACATAAAATCGGCCTGTGCTCATAGCCATATTAGTCCAACAATGGTGTAATACATGTTCATATTGCCCAGTAAACCGATCTAACCTATACATAAAATCGGCCTGTGCTCATAGCCATATTAGTCCAACAATGGTGTAATACATGTTCATTGCCCAGTAAACCGATCTAACCTATACATAAAATCGGCCTGTGCTCATAGCCATATTAGTCCAACAATGGTGTAATACATGTTCATTGCCCAGTAAACCGATCTAACCTATACATAAAATCGGCCTGTGCTCATAGCCATATTAGTCCAACAATGGTGTAATACATGTTCATATTGCCCAGTAAACCGATCTAACCTATACATAAAATCGGCCTGTGCTCATAGCCATATTAGTCCAACAATGGTGTAATACATGTTCATATTGCCCAGTAAACCGATCTAACCTATACATAAAATCGGCCTGTGCTCATAGCCATATTAGTCCAACAATGGTGTAATACATGTTCATATTGCCCAGTAAACCGATCTAACCTATACATAAAATCGGCCTGTGCTCATAGCCATATTAGTCCAACAATGGTGTAATACATGTTCATATTGCCCAGTAAACCGATCTAACCTATACATAAAATCGGCCTGTGCTCATAGCCATATTAGTCCAACAATGGTGTAATACATGTTCATATTGCCCAGTAAACCGATCTAACCTATACATAAAATCGGCCTGTGCTCATAGCCATATTAGTCCAACAATGGTGTAATACATGTTCATATTGCCCAGTAAACCGATCTAACCTATACATAAAATCGGCCTGTGCTCATAGCCATATTAGTCCAACAATGGTGTAATACATGTTCATTGCCCAGTAAACCGATCTAACCTATACATAAAATCGGCCTGTGCTCATAGCCATATTAGTCCAACAATGGTGTAATACATGTTCATATTGCCCAGTAAACCGATCTAACCTATACATAAAATCGGCCTGTGCTCATAGCCATATTAGTCCAACAATGGTGTAATACATGTTCATTGCCCAGTAAACCGATCTAACCTATACATAAAATCGGCCTGTGCTCATAGCCATATTAGTCCAACAATGGTGTAATACATGTTCATTGCCCAGTAAACCGATCTAACCTATACATAAAATCGGCCTGTGCTCATAGCCATATTAGTCCAACAATGGTGTAATACATGTTCATTGCCCAGTAAACCGATCTAACCTATACATAAAATCGGCCTGTGCTCATAGCCATATTAGTCCAACAATGGTGTAATACATGTTCATATTGCCCAGTAAACCGATCTAACCTATACATAAAATCGGCCTGTGCTCATAGCCATATTAGTCCAACAATGGTGTAATACATGTTCATATTGCCCAGTAAACCGATCTAACCTATACATAAAATCGGCCTGTGCTCATAGCCATATTAGTCCAACAATGGTGTAATACATGTTCATTGCCCAGTAAACCGATCTAACCTATACATAAAATCGGCCTGTGCTCATAGCCATATTAGTCCAACAATGGTGTAATACATGTTCATTGCCCAGTAAACCGATCTAACCTATACATAAAATCGGCCTGTGCTCATAGCCATATTAGTCCAACAATGGTGTAATACATGTTCATATTGCCCAGTAAACCGATCTAACCTATACATAAAATCGGCCTGTGCTCATAGCCATATTAGTCCAACAATGGTGTAATACATGTTCATATTGCCCAGTAAACCGATCTAACCTATACATAAAATCGGCCTGTGCTCATAGCCATATTAGTCCAACAATGGTGTAATACATGTTCATATTGCCCAGTAAACCGATCTAACCTATACATAAAATCGGCCTGTGCTCATAGCCATATTAGTCCAACAATGGTGTAATACATGTTCATATTGCCCAGTAAACCGATCTAACCTATACATAAAATCGGCCTGTGCTCATAGCCATATTAGTCCAACAATGGTGTAATACATGTTCATATTGCCCAGTAAACCGATCTAACCTATACATAAAATCGGCCTGTGCTCATAGCCATATTAGTCCAACAATGGTGTAATACATGTTCATATTGCCCAGTAAACCGATCTAACCTATACATAAAATCGGCCTGTGCTCATAGCCATATTAGTCCAACAATGGTGTAATACATGTTCATTGCCCAGTAAACCGAGCGCAGGCAAATCAGCACTTGGAGGAGGGAAGACATAAACTCTCATCTCCAACGACGAGGACATTTAGAGAAGTTCTTGGGCGGTGCTAAGCTCCAATCAATAAATGTTCACTCTTGTCTGCAGTTCTTTAGCATCCATGAGTCGATGTCATGAACACAGGCTTCCGATTTAAATTTCCCCATTTCCATATCATCAGGTACAGATAGTTGAATATAATTAATTGCGTATCGTCAGCGTAAAAGTGGTAACACAAGTTATGATGCCTGACTATATCAGCCAGCGGTGAAGTGTACAGAAGCAACAGAATAGGACCAAACACAGATCCACATGAGGAACACCACAGCAGACAACAACTAAGCAGACATCACTGACGACTTGACGACACGCCACCATCGACACCTCCGAATTGCTTTCTCTCAGTTTCTGGTCTAAAACCACGATAAAGCCTTTCCTTTAATTCCGAAACGATCTGTCTCGAATGCGGCGGAGAAATCAAGAAGCAGTAAAATTACAGCTCCATGACTGTCAATAGCTCGCATAATGTCGTTGTGTACTCGGATACTGAAGTGCAGTTTCGGAGCTATAATATTGTTTATAGGATGAGTGTTGATATGAAACAAGTGTTGATATGAATTCATCTTTTTGCATTCTAAATTACAGTACATACAATTTCCAATGTTAAGGTGTCCGGCTCTCCCTGGTCTTCGTACATCGATGTTTTTTTACGACATATACTTCCTGTTTTATATTTTTGCAGCTGCTAAATTAATTCTTCATTTTCACATCATAGTAAAGTTTTCAGTGCAATTCTTAGCCTTAATGTCAGTATGCGCCAATATATCGTTCTTGGATTGAGGATAATAATGCTTACTTCACGTTTAGTCTATAATAAACAGGGGTTGTCTGTAAGTTAATTGTCATCAGAACCCATTCTAACGTTCAGTGACCTTCTGCAGGGACGTTCGCTTTAAATAACATACCTTGAATCGCTTTCCGAAAATCGTCGATAAAAATATAGTAAATACATGGGCTCAGCGCAGAGTTCAAGTACAAGAAATAGTACAGTGCAAAGACAATGTTTTTTCTACAGGTAAAGACCTTCGGATAATTGTAATAAATCAATACCGATGTATGGAAAGGTGTCGTCAGGAGGATCAAAGCGCCGACAGAGCAGAGAACCATTCTCACTGCGTTTCTTATTCGACGCGCACGAACGTTTCTATTCGCTTCAGGTAAATGAGCAAATGTCTGCGAGTTGCGAAGATTTCGAAGAATCAGAAAACTTAAGCTACACACTGTAATGTAAACTAAGACGAACGTTGTGAACATGATTATGTTGTAGATTTTAACTGATTTCCAATCCCCCCAGTAAAGACAGTAAGAGTTATCTGAAAAATGATAAAGGTCGCTAAAATAAAAGACGGGAGCATAGAGCAGAGCGGGTATTGCCCAACAAAGAACAAGACAAATACACCGCACTCTCCGTGACACTCCTGTTACTAGTGACATTGATTTCACCCCCCTGTACCGCTGAATTGTGATAAACAACAGCGTCAGGAGGGACACTAGTAACGTCATGCTTCCGGCGAAGAAATATAGTTTACATGTAACTCGACCTGCAATCCCCTCTATCTTCCAGTCAGGCCGTGATCGCGTCACTAGGTCCTGGATTATATCCACATTTCCTAGTATGACCATCAAGATATCACTGACAGCCATGTTCACGATGAAATAGTTCAAGTTCTTTTGCATGCTCGTGTACTTATACACGGGGTATATAACAAGCGAGTTCAGTACAATCGTTAGCACTACCAAGAAAAAGGTAGCTGCTAGCTTTGTTATCCTTGAAGTCTCGTCGTCCCCCGCACAGTCTTCTTGATATGTTGTATTGAAATAAGTGCCGTTATCCATTTTATACAGCTCAGAAAACGATCGACTGACACCTTCTTTCAAAGAATGTTATTGACGAACAAGAGTCAGAACCTGTGAGAGAGGCAAACCAAATTGATTATGTTGTTCGTGTTCAGTAATTTCTGATAGCTCCGGTTAATTGTACCTATGAATTGTAACCACAGACTGGTTGGTATGAAGTTTGAATTCCTTGTCTTACTCTGTTAATATTCCAGAACACATCTACCTTGAAGTTGTAGTAATTTTCTAACTGTTTGATAAAAGGGTGTTTTGATGTTTTATCCTTTCGTGAAGTTAACGCCTCTTTAAATTCAGTATAAGATGAGTGGCATACCACCTGGTCTGGTGTGTGCTGTTGATTCAACTCTACTCACGGTAGAAGGTAATATCTGGGTGTTTTATCCTTTCGTGACGCCTCTTTAAATACAGTATAAGATGAGTTGCATACCACCTGCATGGTCTGGTGTGTGCTGTTGATTCAACTCTACTCACGGTAGAAGGTAATATCTGGGTGTTTTATCCTTTCGTGACGCCTCTTTAAATACAGTATAAGATGAGTTGCATACCACCTGCATGGTCTGGTGTGTGTTATTGGTTCAACTCTACTCACGGTAGAAGGTAATATCTGGGTGTTTTATCCTTTCGTGACGCCTCTTTAAATACAGTATAAGATGAGTTGCATACCACCTGCATGGTCTGGTGTGTGCTGTTGATTCAACTCTACTCACGGTAGAAGGTAATATCTGGGTGTTTTATCCTTTCGTGACGCCTCTTTAAATACAGTATAAGATGAGTTGCATACCACCTGCATGGTCTGGTGTGTGCTGTTGATTCAACTCTACTCACGGTAGAAGGTAATATCTGGGTGTTTTATCCTTTCGTGACGCCTCTTTAAATACAGTATAAGATGAGTTGCATACCACCTGCATGGTCTGGTGTGTGCTGTTGATTCAACTCTACTCACGGTAGAAGGTAATATCTGGGTGTTTTATCCTTTCGTGACGCCTCTTTAAATACAGTATAAGATGAGTTGCATACCACCTGCATGGTCTGGTGTGTGTTATTGGTTCAACTCTACTCACGGTAGAAGGTAATATCTGGGTGTTTTATCCTTTCGTGACGCCTCTTTAAATACAGTATAAGATGAGTTGCATACCACCTGCATGGTCTGGTGTGTGCTGTTGATTCAACTCTACTCACGGTAGAAGGTAATATCTGGGTGTTTTATCCTTTCGTGACGCCTCTTTAAATACAGTATAAGATGAGTTGCATACCACCTGCATGGTCTGGTGTGTGCTGTTGATTCAACTCTACTCACGGTAGAAGGTAATATCTGGGTGTTTTATCCTTTCGTGACGCCTCTTTAAATACAGTATAAGATGAGTTGCATACCACCTGCATGGTCTGGTGTGTGCTGTTGATTCAACTCTACTCACGGTAGAAGGTAATATCTGGGTGTTTTATCCTTTCGTGACGCCTCTTTAAATACAGTATAAGATGAGTTGCATACCACCTGCATGGTCTGGTGTGTGCTGTTGATTGAACTCTACTCACGGTAGAATGTAATGTCTTAGTAGTATTTTATTATTTCCCGAAGTTGACGCCTCTTTAAATACCTGGGGCGAATCCAGGATTCTGTATGAGGGGATTATACGCGAGCGCCAAAATATTTAGTAATTTCTTTGTTGTCTTTTGTAAGCGAGCGAGAGACGGGGGGTGGGGTTCGATGTAATCCCCCGAGACCTCCCCGTGGATCCGCTCCAGAAATTCAGTCTAAGAGGAGTGGTATACCACCTGGTCCCATTGGCGGGTGTTATTGGTTTAACTCTTAATTCAGTGAATGTATTCTCTTTCCTGCTACAGTAGAAACTCATTCACAGACTGATAATAACTGTATTTAATGTATTAAAACGTGTTCAGTTGAAGTAGACCGCACGTCTGGTGGTGCTGAATTAAACCATCTTCTCTCCTCTTACTACCGGTAGAGACCCACAGACTGGTAATAGCTGTACTGCAACAAGAGGTGTTCAGCCGTTGAAGTAGATCGCACATATGGTGGAGCTGATTTAAACCATACTGATTCTCTCCTCTTTCTACAGAAGAGACCCACAGACTGATAACTGCACTGCAATAAAAGGTGTTCAGTTCAATTAGACCGCACGTCAACCAGACGTCATGCTGTTCGCTATTAGATAATGTGTTGTTAGGAGGATCAAAGCGTCGAGAGAGCAGAGAACCATTCTCACTGTCAATTATTTGACGCCGTCGAACTTTTCTTTGCGCTTCGGGTAAATTAGCAAATGTGTGCGAGTTACGAAAATTTCGAAGAATCAGAAAACCTAAGACAGACACTAATGTAAACAACTTGGAGCAATTAAGATTTTAATGTAGGTTGATGAAAACAAGACAAACACACCCAGGCCTGTAGCTAGCTAGAGGCAAATGAGGCAGTTGCACCAGTGGGCGGAATAAAAGATTCCTCATTATCTCATTAGCTACTTTTGTTTTACCAATAACATGGCTGCTACGCTTTGTGGATACCTAGCTCGATTAGCCCTAGCTAGGTTATTATAGGTAGCCTTCACCATATCTCATGTATAATTTGTCTGTTTTTTCCTCTACTTGTGGTAATTTATATTCGGTGTAAATAAAAAGTGTTGTTGTCGTTGTTATTGTTGTGATTTTATTCCATTAGGAATGATTGCAACTCAAGAATAGCAAGAACCGTTCTAAAAATAACCTAACTTGTGAAAACGCTGTGACATAGGCCTAGTATACGCGATGGACGCTCCTGGTTATCAGGGGCTCCTGTTGTTTCACTTTGAGACTTTGCATTAAAACATAAATATACAGTGGAACCTCTTTGTGCGACCACCTCTCGTAGGCGACCACCTCTCTTAAGCGACCATTTACCAAAAGCCCGTTTTGTCTCTCAGTCAAAACACTGCATTGAATACCTCTTGTAAGCGCCCACCTCTCGTAAGCGACCACGAGCACCTTTTGGGCTTGGATTTTTCTTTGTTATTTTATCTCCGGTAAGCGACCGTACAACTGAAATCGTTCTCACAATCCTCGATTAAAAGGTTTTTCAAGCCATAAACTGTAAATATGTTTTGACACTATCAAGCCCCGTTTATCTGTTGAAGTTCATGTTCGCTGAAAATTTTAAAGGTTTTGAGGTTGGAGCACTACAAACCCATAATAATAAACAGTACTGATAAAATATGTTGTTGCATCGATATTCCCTGTCCCTAGAGAACAGATATCATATTACTAAAATTTGGGCTTCCTGTGCTGGTTACTCTCGTAAGCGACCACCTCGTAAAATAAGCGACCACTTTTCCAGGTCCCGAGGGTGGTCGCTTACGGGAGGTTCAACTGTAATATTTATTACACTGAAAACGATGCAGTTTACTGTATTTCAATATGACTTCCTTTAATACACCCTTTCAGCTTGCCTCAGTGTTTGTTGCCCGATTTCAGACCACGTGATAGTTCTCCAGAGGATTCAGTGCTTTGTTTTCCAATCATTATAGAAATTGGTCCATTTCCTCTTAGGATACAGAAAAACAAAAAAGCATTATTCAAGGAAAAGTCACGTGGTCTGAAATGGGACAACAAAGGGTCTATTGTACACCGAAACGCGGACACATAACTTTTAGGCCAGCGACCTTGGGCCAGCGAGATACAAACCAGCGGACCCAGCGTAATAAACTTCGTTTTCATGTTCACAGTTCCAGTGCTCTGATCGCGTCACTAGTCGCTTGATCCTAATCACATTTCCTAGTATGACTATCAAGATATCACTGACAGCCATGTTCACGATGAAGTAGTTCATTAAGTTCTTTTGCATGCTCGTGTACTTGTAGACGGGGTAGAGTAACGAGGTACTACAATAACGTGAGCTGCCTGAGCTGCTATCCGAGTGCTATCCATGAAGTCTCGTCATCTTCACAGCCATCTCGATATGTTGTTTGCCAGTGAAAAAAGTGTCGTTAGGTATGCCTGCCCCAAAAGTACTGAATTAAAACCATTGATCTCTTAATTCTCTTTTCTGTAATTCCTGATCAGGCTCCGGTTGCACCTAAGACATCAAAATACACACTGAGCAGCTGATAGAATAACAAACTAGAAACTGAGCTGTTGCTGGGTAACTTCAAGGGCACCCAACGAAGTTTTCGGTTAAAAAGCTGTTCGGGAGAGTAAGTTAGGCTAAAACTTTCGGATTTGAAAAAATTGTCCCTAGAAAATTGTTTTATGACATACTGGCTAGAAAATTTGTTTTCAATCCCTAGAAAATTATAGAAGAAAAGGGAGACTAAAAGGTTTCCCCTAAAATATTCGTACGTCCCAATTCGTCTGATCAATAGAGTCAAAACAGGAAAAAAGAATCCCTAAAAAAATCGTACCTCCACAAAACGTTGCAACATGAAGTTACTTGGGCTAGAAAATTCTTGTTATGTTCTAGACTTCTAACAAATTCAGTCTCACTGACAAAAAATTTTTTTTTCCTTTTCCGAGTTTAACTACTGTTCTGTGTTAATGACCTTGAGGTAGTTTTTACTGATCTGTGACACTTCAGCTTTGAAGTGCTATGGTTGTAATGGGGCAGTGCGCTCAAAACCATCGGAAGATCCGCCGCCAGTTCCCTATTACATATTCCTGCGTAGAAAGAAATATAGAGTGTACAGGAAAAAAGGCTCGACAAAGATGTGCATCGCAAAGACCAAGGAATATGTGTACTATCCCCTCTAAAGGCATGTGTCACGCAAAAGATTACACGCGACAACCTGATGATTTCATTTACGCACTAGGAGCCTCCTTTTGGATAGCCACCGACAGCTGCTTTAGAGGGAGTTCGGGATCACTGTGTAACAGCTATATCATTACAGATATTCAATCCAATATAGCACAACAAGATAGAACATAAAACAAGGGCTCCCAACGAAGTTTTCGGTTAAAAAGCTGTTCGGGAGAGTAAGTTAGCCTAAAACTTTCGGATTTGAAAAAATTGTCCCTAGAAATTGTTTTCTGAAATACTGGCTAGAAAATTAGTTTTCAATCCCTAGAAAATTATAGAAGAAAAGGGAGACTAAAAGGTTTCCCCTAAAATATTCGTACGTCCCAATTCGTCTGATCAATAGAGTCAGAACAGGAAAAAAGAATCCCTAAAAAATTCGTACCTCCACAAAACGTTGCAACATGAAGTTACTTGTGCTAGAAAATTCTTGTTATGTTCTAGACTTCTAACAAATTCGTAGGCCGGGAATATTTTGCCATAGTATTTTCGGTTGACGCGATTTCCACCTAGAAAATCCGAACAGCTAATAGCTTTCTAGAATACGTCAAAAGACATAGTAGGCGCCTTAAATGGCTAGATAAGCTGCAGACAACTGAGGCCCTCCCAGGGGTTTTAGGGATCAAGGGAGAACGGGTATTTATTTTTAGGGATATAGGGAGATTGTAGAATTATTTTCAAGGATCAAGGGAGCTGGCTATTGATTTTGGGGAACAAGGGAGACGAGGGAACTCAGATTTTTCAACTCAGTTTTCCTTCGTTTTACGGGACAAATAAATGTCATAAGTATTTTACCATTTTATGGACCTTCAAGGGTCATTTTAATGGAGGGGAATCGACCAGGTCCCTTTTCATCCCAGTGTCTCGATGTAGTTTGAGCCGTGCAATGCATCCTGGGAAATATTTCGCACATGGCATTCTCAAGATGGCTGCCGAGAATGACGAAGATGGAATTGTTGATCAGGAACTTGTCAGAGAATCAACTACAATAGTACCGGTTACAGCGGCTATATACCACAATGGACAGGAAAAGCCATAGCTTAACTAGCTACAATGACCACTCCTTTGCATTCAGTGACACAGGAGACTTTTGTATCAAAGTATTTAAACCTACAGTTAAAGAATGTTCTGTGTTGGTCGGTGGTGGACGGGGCACAAGAGATGGAAGCAAGGCCCAGTTTTCGCAGCCAACAGGCATCTGCTTCGATTATGAGACACTGTTTACTGTGGATACCTCAACAGGTACTCTTCGCATGTCAAGCAATGTCAGTAGTTTGGTAGACTATTTGAAACATTTGCATCTCTTTGGAGAGACTTTTGGACTTCATACAAAAAAAAGCCCCTCCGTCACTGTCGAGATATCAAAAGCAATCGAGAGACTAGAGCAAGTTCATTGCTTTGACAAAGAGTGTGTTGATGCGGTCAAGAATCTGACAGGTACCACTGCTGTTACACAAGGCCCCCAAGGAACAGTTTCCTCAGTTATCATGGAGGACGAGAGCAGAATACTGAAGTCTCTCCGCGATATTAACAATATTTTGGACCGCTTTGACCCAAGTCTTGCAGCAAAGTTCAACATCAAAAGTGTCCTGACGCTTGTCGTTGAAAATACTTTCTCAGAAATGAGAAGTGGCGCCACAGATATGCCCTTGTAGCTCGAGTTTGATTATCGATTTAGTAGGGTTATCAAAGAGAGGTTGAAGAGGCAGTGCTATACACCATTCAACTACTTCACCTCTCCAAAGTCCTACTATCCGCACACCTTCACATCAACGGATTACAAGGACCTTCCCAAACTACGCCCACCAAAGTCACGAAAGCTCTCTGCGCAGCAGGTCAATCAGATGAGAAACTGGAGGGCGTTGTATGGTCAGAGTGTGCCACAGAAAACAGTAGGAAACATGACCACCAAGGATAATCCTGGCACCCTGCCCATTAATCTCGATGCAGTTGACTCTCCCACTATCGAGCCATTGGATTTCTCAGTCCTAAGTCAAGCGACAGCTGTGCCAATGCCACAAAGGGACAGACCAGAGACATTATACGAACTCGGTCAGATTGTCTGTGTACGAAGTCAATCAAGTACCTTGTTTGTTATAGCCTCACTTCAAGAGGATGTAAATGTTGGCGCGAAGAATGTGAGAGCTAAGGTGTATATTCAAGATCCATTCAATCCCGTATCATTCACAGAAGATATAGAGAAATATGTTGAGGTGAACAATATTATGTGCGTTATATCTAACTACAAGTCAAGGAATGACATGCTAGAACTTGAGGAGGGCAATCTCATCCTCCTTCTTGACCAGCTTCAAAATACGAACGAACTTGTCACTGTTACGGAGGCAGCTGAGTTGTCCGCTGAAACTGAAGTCACTGATGAACTACAGCGTGAGTCCCACGAGCCTAGGAGGACAAGAGGGGGCAGAGGGAGAAAGAGGCGATTCGAAGAGGACTTTTTCTACTATGAATAGAGTCAATAGAGGTAATCTTTAAATATGGGGAGCAATGCAAAATATTTTTGGGGATCAAGGGAGCTGAACAATATTTTTCGGGATCATGGGAGCATGGGGTAAAAGCTTTTTTGGGAGATTTCAGATATATTTATAGGGATCAAGGGAGAAACTGTAAAAAAAACTAGGGATCAAGGGAGCATATACCCCCCCTGGGAGGGCCTCACAACTGGTTTCAAACGAATTTCAAAAAGTACTTGTTGGGTGCCCTTGTAACTTAAAGGAGTTTTATAATTTAATTGACATTGGCGCTATCGCTGGCAATGTCTATCAAAGTGAAACCATTACTTTCTACATTTTATACGAAGTAGAGTTGAACCAATAATTAACATCCACAGACCAGCTGGTGATAGTATACCACTCCAGTTATACTAGAAGTTTCTAATAGAAAGTGAAGTGCTGCGAGGGGATGCATAGAGCTACTGTCTCGTGATATTAGTTTGAGTGTGAGTTGGGCAAACTAAAAATTTCTATGGCTCTATGTTGTTCCACTTTGTTTATCAGTTATTACCTTTGTTTCATTTTTTAATCGAAAATTATCAACTATTGTTCCACTGATCATATTCAAATTTGTCCAACGCACTTGCCATAATCTATAATAATTTATTACTCCTAGTTGATTAAAACTACAGAAGCTTGGAAATCATACTTTGCTTCTGCTGGGTTATTAGATAATGTGCATTTTGCATAGAAAATAACACAACATCGACAATGGAAGTATAGACGTGTAAATTAGTATTCTTGGTTTGCACATGACGTCACGGCGGCCATGTTGGAGCACTAGTGTCTTTTGTTCCGTCCTCCAACATGGCTGCCGCGTCTTTGTCTTTTGAATCTCCAGGGATTGATTGCAACCCAAGAATTGGCATTTTATTGAAATGTGTGAACAATCACAAACTATAACTGTTACATTAATTTGCTGTATGGCAGAATTCAATGGGAGTGGAGAAAATACTAACCCCCAGTCTATGGACTCTCTAAATGTCAGTACTGGGAGTCCATGGACTGGAGGTCAATGTTTTCTCACCAACCAGATACAACCGTCACACATCAATAATAACAACTCAAAGTTAATAATATGTGTCCGAGTACAATAACAATTTTATGTATGCACTCATTACCAAAAATTACCTAGAAAAATGTAAAAGCTTAAAAGCAAGAGGAATTATATGGGGTAAACCTGATACTTGATACTGATAGGGACGATTTTTCATTAGTTCTGCGACTTGTTTGCTACCGTACTTGGAAGGGTTCGTTTGCTGTCCCGAAGGACGATTTGTAAGTGTTAGTCACTCTCCATAGATCAACATCTATTGTCTCTGCATCTGGGATGAGTCGATTGCCAAGCGAAACGAGATACAATCGGTCTCCATTTGCGATATATAATTTGCAATTTACATATCGCACATTCGCGATTTATAAATGACAGTTACGTTGCTTGCGATTTATAAATGACAAGGTTACGCTGCTTGTGATTTATAAATGACAAAGTTACTTCACTTGCGATTTATAAATGACAAAGTTACGTTGCTTGCGATTTATAAATGACAGTTACGTTGCTTGCGATTTATAAATGACAAGGTTACGCTGCTTGCGATTTATAAATGACAAAGTTACTTCACTTGCGATTTATAAATGACATAGCTCACTATATGCGATATATAAATTGCAAAGCAACTTAAATTGTGATTTACTAAATAGCACAAAAAAACAGTACAAATACAGCTAAATATGTTTTTTACACTTGGCGCCCCATAGAGTATAACACTGTATTGAGAAAATATGGTACCGTTTGCTACATCCGGGATATATCCTCTGAGACCCACGGCGTCAAAGCGAGGCGATAACCGGCCGGTAACCATGAATTCAAGGTATGCATGCGTGTGGTCACCCTGTGTTGTACGTCAAGATTAGTTAAAGAGGCGTCAACTTCGCGAAAATATATAACGTATTTAACACCAAGGCATTACATTCTACCTTGAGTAGAGTTGGACCCGCCAATAACACCCAGCAGACCATGCTAGGTGGTGATAGTATGCCACTCCAATCAACTTTGCGCAAACAGCATCCCCCTCTAGACAGGCGATTTCAGAGGGGGGTGCTGTTCGCAAGCTACCTCTAACCAAACAGTTAGATGATTGGTAGAATGTAAAGCTTGGTGTCTTCTGGAAAGCAACGTGGGATAGGAGAATGTTCACGGGGAATTTTTAAAATTTCATTTAACTGATATGTAACTTCCTGCATTCTGAACCCGCTTTTAGGACCAACAGTCGACAACTATAAAGCCATATTTGTAGAAGTTTCATGTTTGGCATTTGATACCTATTCATTTTTATAGGATTTTTTTCTCGAACCCAAGGAGGGTCACGGGTACCCTAGGACCCTCCTAGCTACAGCCGTTGCTCTACCCAGCGGTTGCTATGCCAGAAAACAGGCCCTTCTATAGACCCATTGCACAAATGGCGTGCAATTTGAATAACCATTGTTTAGTAATCTTTAGTCTCGCATGCATTTGAAAACGCTTTTATGCGTCAAAGTGATGTTTTTTCCTCCCGAATAAAGTATTGAAGAGGCTCGAGTCACTGGACATGTAATTATTGTTGTCTATTTTTATTATGTACGCGGTTATTTTATATAATTAAGTTTTATTCAACATAGGTATTTTCAGTTTTTCTTTTTTTTAGTGTTAAGTGTTATAAACCCCAGAATTTAAGTGTTAGCTGTTATGTAACTGTTATGGGATATTGCCAGGCATCATGGTATGCTTTTTCATTTTTATGCTGATGATATGCAAATTTATTTGTCCTTCGAGTCAACATCAGATATACAGAAGAACGCCGCTGTAAGTAACATCCAGGCATGCATTAGTGATATTAACAGGTGGATGTTAATCAACAAACTAAAGCTTAATAATGATAAGACAGAGGTTCTAGTTATTAATGCGAAATACCGTCCACGCCCAGACTTAGATTTCCTGTTAGTTGGAAATGAGTGTGTCACGCCATCAGCTCATGCTCGAAATCTGGGCATTGTATTTGATAACTCTATGTCATTAGAACGTCAGGTTGCTGCTATTGGTAAGGGTGCTTTTTTCCATATTAGAAATATTGCTAGAATTAAGAAGTACTTATCGGAAGGTACTATAAAAATCCTAGTTCATGCTTTTGTTACTTGTAAGCTAGACACTGGAAACTCGCTCCTAAGTGGACTTCCGGGTTACTTAATTAAGAAACTGCAGTCAGTTCAAAATTGCGCCGCTCGCCTTATTGTTGGTGGTGGAAAGTATGATCATATTTCACCTGTTCTTCAGCGTCTCCACTGGCTACCCGTAGAAAAAGGAATAACTTATAAGATATTACTTCTTACATATAAAGCTCTAAATAATCTGGCTCCTACCTACATTCGTAATATGGTAGAGTACTATACTCCTCGTAATCTTAGGTCTGCCAATAAGTTCCTTCTGAAGGTTCCTACAGTCAATTGAAAGAGCTATGGAGAAGGGGCTTTTTCTCAGTGTTATTGCACCAAAACTGTGGAATTTGTTGCCACTTACTATTAAGTTATGCCCCTCGGTGGGAGTCTTCAAAGCTAAGTTAAAAGCATATTTATTTAAGGAAAGTTTTTATTAGTTTAGTTATTGCTTAGATCAGTAAGATTTTATAGTTGTTGTAAATTAACTTGCCTGTTTTCCAGCTATGTAAAGCGCCTTTGGATGTTTAGGATTAAGGCGCAATATAAATGTAGAATTATTATTATTATTATAGTATTAATTATTATTATTATGTAACAAATAGCAGTTAAGTTTCTCCAGAACATTTCAGAGATTAATAGACCCTTTCAGCTTGCCTGTTTGTTGCCCCATTTCAGACCACGTGATAGTTCTCCAGAGGATTCAGTGCCTTGTTTTCCAATAATTATAGAAATTGGCACATTTCCTCTTGGGAAGGTTTTCATTCTCGCGGCGCCTCCTGGGTAATCAGACTGTCGGCTCAGATCATGGCGTGCATGTTGGGGGAGGTCTAGGACGAGATTTTCAGAGCTTGTAAACATGGCTGCCATGTTTATCGCTCCTAGTGAATAAGCGGTTCATTCTGGATTCTGACCACTTAAGAATAAATACCCCAAATCAAAGAAACTCAAGGCACACGTTTTATAATGGTTGCCGAAGTGCCCTAACTGCTTTTCTGACTAGTGTCTCTACAAACAAGAGCCGGAATCACGTGATAGTTGGGATCTATCGTGTCTATCGTACATATATCAAACAATTGTTGCCGTTCAGAGTAATATTTGGGCCTGACTAGAGGCATACGCTCATCCTTTTTGAATTTCGCTATCGAATCTTCAAAAAACGATTTGACTTTTTTAATCGCACTTCCTGTAGCCTACGTTGTATCCGCCTCTCTTCTGCCGGCTCGCTACACTTCCTGAACCTGTTCTAGTATTCGACGATCCGTCCTGCTTTCCAAATATGGAATATATTGACCATATATGGAATATCACAGGGAGCTCTCAGGAACGACACTTTTCTCAATAAATTGTTTGATATGTGAGTGTCATGTGCTTGTTTTTTTATAAATTCTTCCATTATCTTGACATGTTTAAGGGTATAAAAACATTTTACTGTTAGGGCAAAATTTTAACTGTTAGCTGTGAAATGGCATAACATTTAAATGTTAGCTGTGAAAAGCCCTAAAATTTAAATGCCGGTTTACTGTTATGCAGAGCAGAGATTTTAAAATAATGCTTATCACGTATAAGGCACTAAATGGTTTAGCACCATCCTATATTACAGAGCTAATTACTATCAAGCCTATACATCTCGCTATAACTCTGACCCTAGAGGACCGATCTTTCGCATTAGCAGTTAGCGCCTGCTCTATGGAATGACCTACCCGCAGAAATACGCCAGACGTTTTTATTTAAGAAGATTTTTATTAGCGTTTCTGTCGATTAATCCTGTATGATAGATGACTTATAACTATGAGTAGTCGATTGTTATCAATAAGTTTATCAATTAGTTTGCATGATTTGCATTGTTAATGTGTCCGGCTCTCCCGGATCTCGTGCATCGATGTTAAGTTTACGACATCAGTATTCTTCCTATTTTATATTTCTGCAGTTGCTAAAATTAATTCTTCGCTTTCCCATCATAGTGAGATTAAGTCACGTTTTCAGTATACGTACAAATCTTGGCCTTAATGTCAGTCTGCGCCAGTATAACTTTCTTGTATTGAGCATAATAACATGATTACTCCACATTTATTCTATAATAAACAGGGTGTTGTCTGTAGGCTGTCATCACCGAGAACCCATTCTAACGTTCAGTGACCTTCTGCAGAGACGTTCGCTTTAAAAAACATACTTTGAATCGCTTTGCGAAAGTCGTCGATAAATATATAGTAAATGCACGGGCTCAGCGCAGAGTTCAAGTACAAGAAATACTGCAGTGCAAAGACAATGTTTTTTCTACAGTTAAGGATATTGGGATTATTGTAATAAATAAACAAGAACATATGATAAGGTGTCGTCAAGAGCATCAAAGCGCCGACAGAGCAGAGAACCATTCTCACTGCGTTTCTTATTCGACGCGCACGAACTTTTCTATGCGCTTCAGGTAAACGAGCAAATGTCTGCGAGTTGCGAAGATTTCGAAGAATCAGAAAACTTAAGCTACACACTATAATGTAAACAAAGAAAAACGTTGTGAACAAGGTTATGCCGTAGGTTTTAAATTTCGAATCTATCCAGACAAGACAGTAAGATTTATCTGATGTACGAAAAAGGTCGAAAAAATAAAAAGAGGGTGTATATAGCACAGCAGGTATTGCCCAGCAAAGAACAAGGCAAACATACCGCACCCTCCGTGACACTCCTGTTACTAGTGACATTGATGTCACCCCCCTGTACCGCTGAATAGTGATAAACAGCAGCGTCAGGGGGGACACTAGCATGGTCATGCTTCCGGTGAACATAGATAGTTTACATGTCACTCGACCTGCAATCCCTTCTATCCTCCAGTGCTCTGATCGCGTCACTAGATCCTTGATTGTATCCACATTTCCTAGTACGACTATCAAGATATCACTGACAGCCATGTTGATGATAAAATAGTTCAAGTTCTTTTGCATGCTCGTGTACTTGTACACAGTAGATAACAAGCGAGTTCAATACAATCGTTAGCACTACCAAGATAACTCCAGCTGCTAGCTTTGTTATCCTCGAAGTCTCTCCCCGCACAGTTTTCTTGATATGTTGTATTGAGATAAGTGTCGTTAGCCATTTTATACAGCTCAGAAAAGGATCGACTGACACCTTCTTTCAAAGAATGTTATTGACGAACAAGAGTCAGAACCTGTGAGAGAGGCAAACCAAATTGATTATGTTGTTCGTGTTAATACCTATGAATTGTGACCGCTGGTTGGTATGAAGTTTGAATTCCTTGTCTTACACTGTTAATATTCCAGAACACATCTACCTTGAAGTTGTAGTAATTTTCTAACTGTTTGATAAAAGGGTGTCTTGGTGTTTTATCCTTTCGTGAAGTTGACGCCTCTTTTAATTCAGTATAAGATGAGTTGCATACCACCTGGTCTGCTGTGTGTTATTGATTCAACTCTACTCACGGTAGAATATGTATTTATGCTCGTGTCCGGATTTTACAGTATTTGCATTGCAAATAATTTCACATTCCACACTTGTTTGTGTTTCTTCTATTGTATCTTTACCATATATAAGATACTTAGATTAAGCGTTCTTCACTCTCAGGGCTACACTACTACGAATGACTTGACAGTTAAATAACTCCGATAGAGATGAATCTCAAGGTTCCCAAAGCGAATCGACGACATAGTGAACCAGTTGAAGTCTTACTTCGAGCCAAAGTTTAGAGAACGTACGTATACCACTTCATTATCGAAAAAGCTGAAGTCGGTTTTTTAAAACCGGTTAGTTTCAAGTTCACCGTAACAAGAAACAGTTTGAGTTTAATTCGGAAAACCTTGAGCAGGTTGCAGACACACCAGTAGCGGCGGGCCGCTGTAGGAGCACGTTCACAGCTGAAAGTCGTCAGTTGGGACTCATAGAGAAGTCAAGGCCGCTGTAGATGAATACCTTTCTGACGAACTCGCCTTAGGATCTGAAGACGAAAAGAAGATTCGACCCGCAGAACAGAGCTTTAAAGAAGAAGAGAACTTCTCGTAGACAAGTTCAAGGACCCAAGCTAAGTATTGAGTATTTTCTTGCGTAGTTGATTCATAATAAGAGTTTTTCTTTCCCGCCAATTTTACCCGTTCTTTGTTATCTCATGTTTCATCACAGAACTACACTAGTTCTGTATGCTCCTTCCTACCAACAATAATAAATGATTTTGTTATATTGTTGTACTGGTTTTTGTAAAGGGAGGACTAGAGCATAAAGAAGTTATTTTCGGAACAGAGTAGAGAAAATAAATGTATTTATGCTCGTGTCCGGATTTTACAGTATTTGCATTGCAAATAATTTCACATTCCACACTTGTTTGTGTTTCTTCTATTGTATCTTTACCATATATAAGATACTTAGATTAAGCGTTCTTCACTCTCAGGGCTACACTACTACGAATGACTCGACAGTTAATTTCGTATGCTTTATTTCAGTTTGTCAAGCAGCGCCCTCTGTTCGCTCAGACGTCGTCGTCCACTTCTGATACCATCTCCCCTCAGAACTTCAGTAATTTCGTCCGTCAACGAAAACATCCAGCACCCGTTTCCAGAACCAAGTCGACATCTGCTTCAGGTCTTTGGAGACGTAACTGCCTGTATACACAACATACACCCGGCTCTACAACGAAAACCAAGCCAGTGGCACAAGCGGAAAATATCTCTAATATACTAGTAGCATATCTAATAACGAACTAGTAAAATAACTTATTAAAGGTAAAGAACATTACACTCTAAACGAGACAGTTACGAGTTCAAGGGTAATTAAGTCACACGATAAGTGTTATACCCAGTTATATTGGCAAAGGTACACTCAGAGCTCATATTAATTATTGTCAATATCGGAGAGACATGAAGATCAACCACCAGCGATGTCATTTAAGATTATAGACGAAGGGAGATACAATTCCTTTTATTACCACGCCTTCGTCAGAAACGTTTTCTAATAACTCCCGCGAAGCAGTCTAGATTAGACGGTGCTACAGAAGAACCGACTGTAGTAAACCCGATTTCGGCTTCGGTGTAAAAATCCGGTAAAAGTGGTCATCTTGGAGTTAAGACACGTAAACAAAAATAGGTCTGGGATCTTTTTGTATACTGTTGTATACGATCAAAATGGTACACTGATAATCAGTGTTACACGTGTGTCGAAGATTTAAGCATGCAAGCATCGCTTTATAAATATTTTACTGTTACCTACTTAGTAACATAAGATTTGAAGTCGTATGGATCCCTAGAGATCAGAATCAGCGAGCTGATTTTATCAGTAGAATTGTAGATCGAGTTAAGAGAGAATCTTTCGATATGGCCCATACAAATTGGGTTCCTACAGTTGACATATTCGCGAGTACGAGAACAAATCGCTCGTTCTATTTATCTCATCCCTAGAGTTTTTACTCATATTTGTGCTAGATGCGTAGGGATTTATTTTTATGTTGCCTTATTGGCCCTTGAACATCTTTTGCCCATGGATACATAGTGGTACAAGCCACCGTCGCCATTTTTTATCGATACCTGCTGATACTTATCGTATCGGTTTACGAGTTAGGTTCTAACGAGAACTCCATGTTCAGTTCACCTAAACTTTTGCTCGGCCGTAGTACTCTACGATTCGATGGAACTAAGTACAGTTGTTATTTTATTATAATTTCATCAGGACGCGATCGATTATAGAATTCAGGTAACGGAAGTTCTTAGAGGAAATCTGATCATTTAGGCCCACTTGGACCCAGTCACAAATAAGTTCACACGTGTCATGTTTATAGGTTTTGCAAACCTAATCTGAGTTGAAGGCGCTAATTATATATTTTGGGCCCACTTGGACCCGGTCACAAATAAGTTGACGTGTATGTTTATACCTTGGGACCACTTGGACCTAGGCACTTACTGTCATGCATGTTAATTATACATTTTGGGTCCACTTGGACCAGGTCACAAGTAAGTTGACGTGAATGTTTATACCTTGGGACCACTTGGACCTAGGCACTTACTGTCATGCATGTTAATTATACATTTTGGGTCCACTTGGACCAGGTCACAAGTAAGTTGACGTGTATGTTTATACCTTGGGACCACTTGGACCTAGGCACTTACTGTCATGCATGTTAATTATACATTTTGGGTCCACTTGGACCAGGTCACAAGTAAGTTGACGTGAATGTTTATACCTTGGGACCACTTGGACCTAGGCACTTACTGTCACGCATGTTATTTGTACATTTTGGGTCCACTTGGACCAGGTCACAAGTAAGTTGACGTGAACGTTTATACCTTGGGACCACTTGGACCTAGGCAATTACTGTCACGCATGTTATTTATACATTTTGGGTCCACTTGGACCAGGTCACATATACGTTCACGTGTGTTATGTTTATATCTTGGGACCGCTTGGACCCTTGGATGATTTTGTACCCTTGGTGATGATTGAAGGACCACTTGGACCTTATCATGTTACGGAGCAATGCATTGCTGTTCATGGAACACCTACGTCCTCAACGGGACCACTTGGACCCGTACCCAGCCAGTCTAGGACCTCTGGGAGTCGTGATGCGCGACGGGCATGGGTTTACATTGCGAAAACGTTCAATAAGACATGCCCATACTATTATTTACCGCTGAACTGACATTCGTCACGCTCATATCGCAGAGGAATCTATTGATTTTATAATCAGATCTATTAGACATGATGAGGATTCTAAAAGTAATGTGTTCTCTGAAAAACACGAAGTACTTAGCAAGAGATATCTTAAAAGCTAAATCAGCGGAAGTGGGCATTGATCCGTCGGGTTATAGTAAACTTACAGTTTTAGATTTGGAGGTGCCACTTCCACTGCAAATTTAGGGCTACCATATTGGGTGGCAGATAGAAGTCTGAAAAGGTCAAAGACGGATACGTTTAAAGACTAAGTAAAGTCTCGTTTGATTGTTTCACAAAACCTTGGCTTACACAGCAACTTGTTCTGTCACAAGTTTGGTACTTATACCATCTCAGAAGCTTGTACATTCTGACTATTTCAGTTACATTACAACATTGTAATTAGTTACGAATTACGTTTTCATTCTAGTTCTGTATGCTCCTTCCTACCAACAATAATAAATGATTTTGTTATATTGTTGTACTGGTTTTTGTAAAGGGAGGACTAGAGCATAAAGAAGTTATTTTCGGAACAGAGTAGAGAAAATAAGTAATGTCTGGGTGTTTTATCCTTTCGTGACGCCTCTTTAAATACAGTATAAGAGGCCGTGAATACCACCTGGTGTGTGTTAGTGGTTCAACTCTACTCACGGTAGAATGTAATGTCTGGGTGTTTTATCCTTTCGTGACGCCTCTTTAAATACAGTATAAGAGGCCGTGAATACCAACCTGGTGTGTGTTAGTGGTTCAACTCTACTCACGGTAGAATGTAATGTCTGGGTGTTTTATCCTTTCGTGACGCCTCTTTAAATACAGTATAAGAGGCCGTGAATACCACCTGGTGTGTGTTAGTGGTTCAACTCTACTCACGGTAGAATGTAATGTCTGGGTGTTTTATCCTTTCGTGACGCCTCTTTAAATACAGTATAAGAGGCCGTGAATACCACCTGGTGTGTGTTAGTGGTTCAACTCTACTCACGGTAGAATGTAATGTCTGGGTGTTTTATCCTTTCGTGACGCCTCTTTAAATACAGTATAAGAGGCCGTGAATACCACCTGGTGTGTGTTAGTGGTTCAACTCTACTCACGGTAGAATGTAATGTCTGGGTGTTTTATCCTTTCGTGACGCCTCTTTAAATACAGTATAAGAGGCCATGAATACCACCTGGTGTGTGTTAGTGGTTCAACTCTACTCACGGTAGAATGTAATGTCTGGGTGTTTTATCCTTTCGTGACGCCTCTTTAAATACAGTATAAGAGGCCATGAATACCACCTGGTGTGTGTTAGTGGTTCAACTCTACTCACGGTAGAATGTAATGTCTGGGTGTTTTATCCTTTCGTGACGCCTCTTTAAATACAGTATAAGAGGCCGTGAATACCACCTGGTGTGTGTTAGTGGTTCAACTCTACTCACGGTAGAATGTAATGTCTGGGTGTTTTATCCTTTCGTGACGCCTCTTTAAATACAGTATAAGAGGCCGTGAATACCACCTGGTGTGTGTTAGTGGTTCAACTCTACTCACGGTAGAATGTAATGTCTGGGTGTTTTATCCTTTCGTGACGCCTCTTTAAATACAGTATAAGAGGCCGTGAATACCACCTGGTCTGGTGTGTGTTATTGGTTCAACTCTGCTCACGGTAGAATGTAATGTCTGGGTGTTTTATCCTTTCGTGACGCCTCTTTAAATACAGTATAAGAGGCCATGAATACCACCTGGTCTGGTGTGTGTTATTGGTTCAACTCTGCTCACGGTAGAATGTAATGTCTGGGTGTTTTATCCTTTCGTGACGCCTCTTTAAATACAGTATAAGAGGCCATGAATACCACCTGGTCTGGTGTGTGTTATTGGTTCAACTCTGCTCACGGTAGAATGTAATGTCTGGGTTT
>JAOWCC010001060.1:0-77529 GCA_030867875.1 Actinernus sp. WN-2022 | reverse complement strand
AAATTCTCAAACGGAGAGATTCCATCTTTCCAGCAAATTCATAGATTCCTGATCGCGAGCTAATATTAAAAACGTTCAATGTGCCGTAAAATTCTCAAACGGAGAGATTCCATCTTTCCAGCAAATTCATGGATTCCTGATCGCGAGCTAATATTAAAAACGTTCAATGTGCCGTAAAATTCTCAAACGGAGAGATTCCATCTTTCCAGCAAATTCATAGATTCCTGATGGCGAGCTAATATTAAAAACGTTCAATGTGCCGTAAAATTCTCAAACGGAGAGATTCCATCTTTCAAGCAAATTCATAGATTCCTGATCGCGAGCTAATATTAAAACCGTTCAATGTGCCATAAAATTTCTCAAACGGAGAGATTCCATCTTTCCAGCAAATTCATAGATTCCTGATCGCGAGCTAATATTAAAAACGTTGAATGTGCCGTAAAATTCTCAAACGGAGAGATTCCATCTTTCCAGCAAATTCATAGATTCCTGATCGCGAGCTAATATTAAAAACGTTCAATGTGCCGTAAAATTCTCAAACGGAGAGATGCCATGTTTCCATCAAATTCATAGATTCCTGATCGCGAGCTAATATTAAAAACGTTCAATGTGCGGTAAAATTCTCAAACGGAGAGATTCCATCTTTCCAGCAAATTCATAGATTCCTGATCGCGAGCTAATATTAAAAACGTTCAATGTGCCGTAAAATTCTCAAACGGAGAGATTCCATGCTTTCCAGCAAATTCATAGATTCCTGATCGCGAGCTAATATTAAAAACGTTCAATGTGCGTAAAATTCTCAAACGGAGAGATTCCATCTTTCCAGCAAATTCATAGATTCCTGATCGCGAGCTAATATTAAAAACGTTCAATGTGCCGTAAAATTCTCAAACGGAGAGATTCCATCTTTCCAGCAAATTCATAGATTCCTGATCGCGAGCTAATATTAAAAACGTTCAATGTGCCGTAAAATTCTCAAACGGAGAGATTCCCTCTTTCCAGCAAATTCATAGATTCCTGATCGCGAGCTAATATTAAAAACGTTCAATGTGCCGTAAAATTCTCAAACGGAGAGATTCCATCTTTCCAGCAAATTCATAGATTCCTGACCGCGAGCTAATATTAAAAACGTTCAATGTGCCGTAAAATTCTCAAACGGAGAGATTCCATCTTTCCAGCAAATTCATAGATTCCTGACCGCGAGCTAATATTAAAAACGTTCAATGTGCCGTAAAATTCTCAAACGGAGAGATTCCCTCTTTTCAGCAAATTCATAGATTCCTGATCGCGAGCTAATATTAAAAACGTTCAATGTGCCGTAAAATTCTCAAACGGAGAGATTCCATCTTTCCAGCAAATTCATAGATTCCTGATCGCGAGCTAATATTAAAAACGTTCAATGTGCCGTAAAATTCTCAAACGGAGAGATTCCATCTTTCCAGCAAATTCATAGATTCCTGATCGCGAGCTAATATTAAAAACGTTCAATGTGCCGTAAAATTCTCAAACGGAGAGATTCCATCTTTCAGCAAATTCATGGATTCCTGATCGCGAGCTAATATTAAAAACGTTCAATGTGCCGTAAAATTCTCAAACGGAGAGATTCCATCTTTCCAGCAAATTCATTGATTCCTGACCGCGAGCTAATATTAAAAACGTTCAATGTGCTGTAAAATTCTCAAACGGAGAGATTCCATCTTTCCAGCAAATTCATAGATTCCTGACCGCGAGTTATATTAAAAACGTTCAATGTGGCGTAAAATTCTCAAACGGAGAGATTCCATCTTTCCAGCAAATCAATAGATTCCTGACCGCGAGCTAATATTAAAAACGTTCAATGTGCCGTAAAATTCTCAAACGGAGAGATTCCATCTTTCCAGCAAATTCATAGATTCCTGATCGCGAGCTAATATTAAAAACGTTCAATGTGCCGTAAAATTCTCAAACGGAGAGATTCCATCTTTCCAGCAAATTCATAGATTCCTGATCGCGAGCTAATATTAAAAACGTTCAATGTGCCGTAAAATTCTCAAACGGAGAGATTCCCTCTTTCCAGCAAATTCATAGATTCCTGATCGCGAGCTAATATTAAAAACGTTCAATGTGCCGTAAAATTCTCAAACGGAGAGATTCCATCTTTCCAGCAAATTCATAGATTCCTGATCGCGAGAGCTAATATTAAAAACGTTCAATGTGCCGTAAAATTCTCAAACGGAGAGATTCCATCTTTCCAGCAAATTCATAGATTCCTGATCGCGAGCTAATATTAAAAAACGTTCAATGTGCCGTAAAATTCTCAAACGGAGAGATTCCATCTTTCCAGCAAATTCATAGATTCCTGATCGCGAGCTAATATTAAAAACGTTCAATGTGCCGTAAAATTCTCAAACGGAGAGATTCCATCTTTCCAGCAAATCAATAGATTCCTGACCGCGAGCTAATATTAAAAACGTTCAATGTGCCGTACAATTCTCAAACGGAGAGATTCCATCTTTCCAGCAAATTCATAGATTCCTGATCGCGAGCTAATATTAAAAAACGTTCAATGTGCCGTAAAATTCTCAAACGGAGAGATTCCATCTTTCCAGCAAATTCATAGATTCCTGATCGCGAGCTAATATTAAAAACGTTCAATGTGCCGTAAAATTCTCAAACGGAGAGATTCCATCTTTCCAGCAAATTCATGGATTCCTGATCGCGAGCTAATATTAAAAACGTTCAATGTGCCGTAAAATTCTCAAACGGAGAGATTCCATCTTTCCAGCAAATTCATAGATTCCTGATGGCGAGCTAATATTAAAAACGTTCAATGTGCCGTAAAATTCTCAAACGGAGAGATTCCATCTTTCAAGCAAATTCATAGATTCCTGATCGCGAGCTAATATTAAAACCGTTCAATGTGCCATAAAATTTCTCAAACGGAGAGATTCCATCTTTCCAGCAAATTCATAGATTCCTGATCGCGAGCTAATATTAAAAACGTTGAATGTGCCGTAAAATTCTCAAACGGAGAGATTCCATCTTTCCAGCAAATTCATAGATTCCTGATCGCGAGCTAATATTAAAAACGTTCAATGTGCCGTAAAATTCTCAAACGGAGAGATGCCATGTTTCCATCAAATTCATAGATTCCTGATCGCGAGCTAATATTAAAAACGTTCAATGTGCGGTAAAATTCTCAAACGGAGAGATTCCATCTTTCCAGCAAATTCATAGATTCCTGATCGCGAGCTAATATTAAAAACGTTCAATGTGCCGTAAAATTCTCAAACGGAGAGATTCCATGTTTCCAGCAAATTCATAGATTCCTGATCGCGAGCTAATATTAAAAACGTTCAATGTGGCGTAAAATTCTCAAACGGAGAGATTCCATCTTTCCAGCAAATTCATAGATTCCTGATCGCGAGCTAATATTAAAAACGTTCAATGTGCCGTAAAATTCTCAAACGGAGAGATTCCATCTTTCCAGCAAATTCATAGATTCCTGATCGCGAGCTAATATTAAAAACGTTCAATGTGCCGTAAAATTCTCAAACGGAGAGATTCCCTCTTTCCAGCAAATTCATAGATTCCTGATCGCGAGCTAATATTAAAAACGTTCAATGTGCCGTAAAATTCTCAAACGGAGAGATTCCATCTTTCCAGCAAATTCATAGATTCCTGACCGCGAGCTAATATTAAAAACGTTCAATGTGCCGTAAAATTCTCAAACGGAGAGATTCCATCTTTCCAGCAAATTCATAGATTCCTGACCGCGAGCTAATATTAAAAACGTTCAATGTGCCGTAAAATTCTCAAACGGAGAGATTCCCTCTTTTCAGCAAATTCATAGATTCCTGATCGCGAGCTAATATTAAAAACGTTCAATGTGCCGTAAAATTCTCAAACGGAGAGATTCCATCTTTCCAGCAAATTCATAGATTCCTGATCGCGAGCTAATATTAAAAAACGTTCAATGTGCCGTAAAATTCTCAAACGGAGAGATTCCATCTTTCCAGCAAATTCATAGATTCCTGATCGCGAGCTAATATTAAAAACGTTCAATGTGCCGTAAAATTCTCAAACGGAGAGATTCCATCTTTCCAGCAAATTCATGGATTCCTGATCGCGAGCTAATATTAAAAACGTTCAATGTGCCGTAAAATTCTCAAACGGAGAGATTCCATCTTTCCAGCAAATTCATTGATTCCTGACCGCGAGCTAATATTAAAAACGTTCAATGTGCTGTAAAATTCTCAAACGGAGAGATTCCATCTTTCCAGCAAATTCATAGATTCCTGACCGCGAGTTATATTAAAAACGTTCAATGTGGCGTAAAATTCTCAAACGGAGAGATTCCATCTTTCCAGCAAATCAATAGATTCCTGACCGCGAGCTAATATTAAAAACGTTCAATGTGCCGTAAAATTCTCAAACGGAGAGATTCCATCTTTCCAGCAAATTCATAGATTCCTGATCGCGAGCTAATATTAAAAACGTTCAATGTGCCGTAAAATTCTCAAACGGAGAGATTCCATCTTTCCAGCAAATTCATAGATTCCTGATCGCGAGCTAATATTAAAAACGTTCAATGTGCCGTAAAATTCTCAAACGGAGAGATTCCCTCTTTCCAGCAAATTCATAGATTCCTGATCGCGAGCTAATATTAAAAACGTTCAATGTGCCGTAAAATTCTCAAACGGAGAGATTCCATCTTTCCAGCAAATTCATAGATTCCTGACCGCGAGCTAATATTAAAAACGTTCAATGTGCCGTAAAATTCTCAAACGGAGAGATTCCATCTTTCCAGCAAATTCATAGATTCCTGACCGCGAGCTAATATTAAAAACGTTCAATGTGCCGTAAAATTCTCAAACGGAGAGATTCCCTCTTTCCAGCAAATTCATAGATTCCTGATCGCGAGCTAATATTAAAAACGTTCAATGTGCCGTAAAATTCTCAAACGGAGAGATTCCATCTTTCCAGCAAATTCATAGATTCCTGATCGCGAGAGCTAATATTAAAAACGTTCAATGTGCCGTAAAATTCTCAAATGGAGAGATTCCATCTTTTTAGCAAACTCATAGATTCCTGATCGCGAGCTAATATTAAAAACGTTGAATGTGCCGTAAAATTCTGAAACGAAGAGATTCCATCTTTCCAGCAAATTCATAGATTCCTGATCGCGAGCTAATATTAAAAACGTTCAATGTGCCGTAAAATTCTCAAACGGAGAGATTCCATCTTTCCAGCAAATTCATAGATTCCTGATCGCGAGCTAATATTAAAAAACGTTCAATGTGCCGTAAAATTCTCAAACGGAGAGATTCCATCTTTCCAGCAAATTCATAGATTCCTGATCGCGAGCTAATATTAAAAACGTTCAATGTGTCGTAAAATTCTCAAACGGAGAGATTCCATCTTTCCAGCAAATTCATGGATTCCTGATCGCGAGCTAATATTAAAAACGTTCAATGTGCCGTAAAATTCTCAAACGGAGAGATTCCATCTTTCCAGCAAATTCATTGATTCCTGACCGCGAGCTAATATTAAAAACGTTCAATGTGCTGTAAAATTCTCAAACGGAGAGATTCCATCTTTCCAGCAAATTCATAGATTCCTTACCGCGAGTTATATTAAAAACGTTCAATGTGCCGTAAAATTCTCAAACGGAGAGATTCCATCTTTCCAGCAAATCAATAGATTCCTGACCGCGAGCTAATATTAAAAACGTTCAATGTGCCGTAAAATTCTCAAACGGAGAGATTCCATCTTTCCAGCAAATTCATAGATTCCTGATCGCGAGCTAATATTAAAAACGTTCAATGTGTCGTAAAATTCTCAAACGGAGAGATTCCATCTTTCCAGCAAATTCATAGAATCCTGATCGCGAGCTAATATTAAAAACGTTCAATGTGCCGTAAAATTCTCAAACGGAGAGATTCCCTCTTTCCAGCAAATTCATAGATTCCTGATCGCGAGCTAATATTAAAAACGTTCAATGTGCCGTAAAATTCTCAAACGGAGAGATTCCATCTTTCCAGCAAATTCATTGATTCCTGACCGCGAGCTAATATTAAAAACGTTCAATGTGGCGTAAAATTCTCAAACGGAGAGATTCCATCTTTCCAGCAAATCAATAGATTCCTGACCGCGAGCTAATATTAAAAACGTTCAATGTGCCGTAAAATTCTCAAACGGAGAGATTCCATCTTTCCAGCAAATTCATAGATTCCTGATCGCGAGCTAATATTAAAAACGTTCAATGTGCCGTAAAATTCTCAAACGGAGAGATTCCCTCTTTCCAGCAAATTCATAGATTCCTGATCGCGAGCTAATATTAAAAACGTTCAATGTGCCGTAAAATTCTCAAACGGAGAGATTCCATCTTTCCAGCAAATTCATAGATTCCTGACCGCGAGCTAATATTAAAAACGTTCAATGTGCCGTAAAATTCTCAAACGGAGAGATTCCATCTTTCCAGCAAATTCATAGATTCCTGACCGCGAGCTAATATTAAAAACGTTCAATGTGCCGTAAAATTCTCAAACGGAGAGATTCCCTCTTTCCAGCAAATTCATAGATTCCTGATCGCGAGCTAATATTAAAAACGTTCAATGTGCCGTAAAATTCTCAAACGGAGAGATTCCATCTTTCCAGCAAATTCATAGATTCCTGATCGCGAGAGCTAATATTAAAAACGTTCAATGTGCCGTAAAATTCTCAAATGGAGAGATTCCATCTTTTTAGCAAACTCATAGATTCCTGATCGCGAGCTAATATTAAAAAAGGTTCAATGTGCCGTAAAATTCTCAAACGGAGAGATTCCATCTTTCCAGCAAATTCATAGATTCCTGATCGCGAGCTAATATTAAAAACGTTCAATGTGCCGTAAAATTCTCAAACGGAGAAATTCCATCTTTCCAGCAAATTCATAGATTCCTGATCGCGAGCTAATATTAAAAACTTGCAATGTGCCGTAAAATTCTCAAACGGAGAGATTCCATCTTTCCAGCAAATTCATAGATTCCTGATCGCGAGCCAATATTAAAAACGTTCAATGTGCCGTAAAATTCTCAAACGGAGAGATTCCATCTTTCCAGCAAATTCATAGATTCCTGATCGCGAGCTAATATTAAAAACGTTCAATGTGCCGTAAAATTCTCAAACGGAGAGATTCCCTCTTTCCAGCAAATTCATAGATTCCTGATCGCGAGCTAATATTAAAAACGTTCAATGTGCCGTAAAATTCTCAAACGGAGAGATTCCATCTTTCCAGCAAATTCATGGATTCCTGATCGCGAGCTAATATTAAAAACGTTCAATGTGCCGTAAAATTCTCAAACGGAGAGATTCCATCTTTCCAGCAAATTCATTGATTCCTGACCGCGAGCTAATATTAAAAACGTTCAATGTGCTGTAAAATTCTCAAACGGAGAGATTCCATCTTTCCAGCAAATTCATAGATTCCTGACCGCGAGCTAATATTAAAAAACGTTCAATGTGCCGTAAAATTCTCAAACGGAGAGATTCCATCTTTCCAGCAAATTCATAGATTCCTGATTGCGAGCTAATATTAAAAACGTTCAATGTGCCGTAAAATTCTCAAACGGAGAGATTCCATCTTTCCAGCAAATTCATAGATTCCTGATCGCGAGAGCTAATATTAAAAACGTTCAATGTGCCGTAAAATTCTCAAACGGAGAGATTCCATCTTTCCAGCAAATTCATAGATTCCTGATCGCGAGCTAATATTAAAAAACGTTCAATGTGCCGTAAAATTCTCAA
The DNA here is from genome assembly GCA_030867875.1 of Actinernus sp. WN-2022. Taxonomy (NCBI): domain Eukaryota; kingdom Metazoa; phylum Cnidaria; class Anthozoa; order Actiniaria; family Actinernidae; genus Actinernus; species Actinernus sp. WN-2022. The sequence continues at coordinate 69,762 of JAOWCC010001060.1, read as the reverse complement.
ACGGAGAGATTCCATCTTTCCAGCAAATCAATAGATTCCTGACCGCGAGCTAATATTAAAAACGTTCAATGTGCCGTAAAATTCTCAAACGGAGAGATTCCATCTTTCCAGCAAATTCATAGATTCCTGATTGCGAGCTAATATTAAAAAACGTTCAATGTGCCGTAAAATTCTCAAACGGAGAGATTCCATCTTTCCAGCAAATTCATAGATTCCTGATCGCGAGAGCTAATATTAAAAACGTTCAATGTGCCGTACAATTCTCAAACGGAGAGATTCCATCTTTCCAGCAAATTCATAGATTCCTGATCGCGAGCTAATATTAAAAAACGTTCAATGTGCCGTAAAATTCTCAAACGGAGAGATTCCATCTTTCCAGCAAATTCATAGATTCCTGATCGCGAGCTAATATTAAAAACGTTCAATGTGCCGTAAAATTCTCAAACGGAGAGATTCCATCTTTCCAGCAAATTCATGGATTCCTGATCGCGAGCTAATATTAAAAACGTTCAATGTGCCGTAAAATTCTCAAACGGAGAGATTCCATCTTTCCAGCAAATTCATTGATTCCTGACCGCGAGCTAATATTAAAAACGTTCAATGTGCTGTAAAATTCTCAAACGGAGAGATTCCATCTTTCCAGCAAATTCATAGATTCCTGACCGCGAGTTATATTAAAAACGTTCAATGTGGCGTAAAATTCTCAAACGGAGAGATTCCATCTTTCCAGCAAATCAATAGATTCCTGACCGCGAGCTAATATTAAAAACGTTCAATGTGCCGTAAAATTCTCAAACGGAGAGATTCCATCTTTCCAGCAAATTCATAGATTCCTGATCGCGAGCTAATATTAAAAACGTTCAATGTGCCGTAAAATTCTCAAACGGAGAGATTCCATATTTCCAGCAAATTCATAGATTCCTGATCGCGAGCTAATATTAAAAACGTTCAATGTGCCGTAAAATTCTCAAACGGAGAGATTCCCTCTTTCCAGCAAATTCATAGATTCCTGCTCGCGAGCTAATATTAAAAACGTTCAATGTGCCGTAAAATTCTCAAACGGAGAGATTCCATCTTTCCAGCAAATTCATAGATTCCTGACCGCGAGCTAATATTAAAAACGTTCAATGTGCCGTACAATTTTCAAACGGAGAGATTCCATCTTTCCAACAAATTCATAGATTCCTGACCGCGAGCTAATATTAAAAACGTTCAATGTGCCGTAAAATTCTCAAACGGAGAGATTCCATCTTTCCAGCAAATTCATAGATTCCTGACAGCGAGCTAATATTAAAAACGTTCAATGTGCCGTAAATTCTCAAACGGAGAGATTCCATCTTTCCAGCAAATTCATAGATTCCTGATCGCGAGAGCTAATATTAAAAACGTTCAATGTGCCGTAAAATTCTCAAACGGAGAGATTCCATCTTTCCAGCAAATTCATAGATTCCTGATCGCGAGCTAATATTAAAAACGTTCAATGTGCCGTAAAATTCTCAAACGGAGAGATTCCATCTTTTCAGCAAATCAATAGATTCCTGACCGCGAGCTAATATTAAAAACGTTCAATGTGCCGTAACATTTTCAAACGGAGAGATTCCATCTTTCCAGCAAATTCATAGATTCCTGACCGCGAGCTAATATTAAAAACGTTCAATGTGCCGTAAAATTCTCAAACGGAGAGATTCCATCTTTCCAGCAAATTCATAGATTCCTGACCGCGAGCTAATATTAAAAACGTTCAATGTGACGTAAAATTCTCAAACGGAGAGATTCCATCTTTCCAGCAAATTCATATATTCCTGATCGCGAGAACTAATATTAAAAACGTTCAATGTGCCGTAAAATTCTCAAACGGAGAGATTCCATCTTTCCAGCAAATTCATAGATTCCTGATCGCGAGCTAATATTAAAAACGTTCAATGTGCCGTAAAATTCTCAAACGGAGAGATTCCATCTTTCCAGCAAATCAATAGATTCCTGACCGCGAGCTAATATTAAAAACGATCAATGTGCCGTAAAATTCTCAAACGGAGAGATTCCATCTTTCCAGCAAATTCATAGATTCCTGATCGCGAGCTAATATTAAAAACGTTCAATGTGCCGTAAAATTCTCAAACGGAGAGATTCCATCTTTCCAGCAAATTCATAGATTCCTGATCGCGAGAGCTAATATTAAAAACGTTCAATGTGCCGTAAAATTCTCAAACGGAGAGATTCCATCTTTCCAGCAAATTCATAGATTCCTGATCGCGAGCTAATATTAAAAAACGTTCAATGTGCCGTAAAATTCTCAAACGGAGAGATTCCATCTTTCCAGCAAATTCATAGATTCCTGATCGCGAGCTAATATTAAAAACGTTCAATGTGCCGTAAAATTCTCAAACGGAGAGATTCCATCTTTCCAGCAAATCAATAGATTCCTGACCGCGAGCTAATATTAAAAACGTTCAATGTGCCGTACAATTCTCAAACGGAGAGATTCCATCTTTCCAGCAAATTCATAGATTCCTGATCGCGAGCTAATATTAAAAAACGTTCAATGTGCCGTAAAATTCTCAAACGGAGAGATTCCATCTTTCCAGCAAATTCATAGATTCCTGATCGCGAGCTAATATTAAAAACGTTCAATGTGCCGTAAAATTCTCAAACGGAGAGATTCCATCTTTCCAGCAAATTCATGGATTCCTGATCGCGAGCTAATATTAAAAACGTTCAATGTGCCGTAAAATTCTCAAACGGAGAGATTCCATCTTTCCAGCAAATTCATAGATTCCTGATGGCGAGCTAATATTAAAAACGTTCAATGTGCCGTAAAATTCTCAAACGGAGAGATTCCATCTTTCAAGCAAATTCATAGATTCCTGATCGCGAGCTAATATTAAAACCGTTCAATGTGCCATAAAATTTCTCAAACGGAGAGATTCCATCTTTCCAGCAAATTCATAGATTCCTGATCGCGAGCTAATATTAAAAACGTTGAATGTGCCGTAAAATTCTCAAACGGAGAGATTCCATCTTTCCAGCAAATTCATAGATTCCTGATCGCGAGCTAATATTAAAAACGTTCAATGTGCCGTAAAATTCTCAAACGGAGAGATGCCATGTTTCCATCAAATTCATAGATTCCTGATCGCGAGCTAATATTAAAAACGTTCAATGTGCGGTAAAATTCTCAAACGGAGAGATTCCATCTTTCCAGCAAATTCATAGATTCCTGATCGCGAGCTAATATTAAAAACGTTCAATGTGCCGTAAAATTCTCAAACGGAGAGATTCCATGTTTCCAGCAAATTCATAGATTCCTGATCGCGAGCTAATATTAAAAACGTTCAATGTGGCGTAAAATTCTCAAACGGAGAGATTCCATCTTTCCAGCAAATTCATAGATTCCTGATCGCGAGCTAATATTAAAAACGTTCAATGTGCCGTAAAATTCTCAAACGGAGAGATTCCATCTTTCCAGCAAATTCATAGATTCCTGATCGCGAGCTAATATTAAAAACGTTCAATGTGCCGTAAAATTCTCAAACGGAGAGATTCCCTCTTTCCAGCAAATTCATAGATTCCTGATCGCGAGCTAATATTAAAAACGTTCAATGTGCCGTAAAATTCTCAAACGGAGAGATTCCATCTTTCCAGCAAATTCATAGATTCCTGACCGCGAGCTAATATTAAAAACGTTCAATGTGCCGTAAAATTCTCAAACGGAGAGATTCCATCTTTCCAGCAAATTCATAGATTCCTGACCGCGAGCTAATATTAAAAACGTTCAATGTGCCGTAAAATTCTCAAACGGAGAGATTCCCTCTTTTCAGCAAATTCATAGATTCCTGATCGCGAGCTAATATTAAAAACGTTCAATGTGCCGTAAAATTCTCAAACGGAGAGATTCCATCTTTCCAGCAAATTCATAGATTCCTGATCGCGAGCTAATATTAAAAAACGTTCAATGTGCCGTAAAATTCTCAAACGGAGAGATTCCATCTTTCCAGCAAATTCATAGATTCCTGATCGCGAGCTAATATTAAAAACGTTCAATGTGCCGTAAAATTCTCAAACGGAGAGATTCCATCTTTCCAGCAAATTCATGGATTCCTGATCGCGAGCTAATATTAAAAACGTTCAATGTGCCGTAAAATTCTCAAACGGAGAGATTCCATCTTTCCAGCAAATTCATTGATTCCTGACCGCGAGCTAATATTAAAAACGTTCAATGTGCTGTAAAATTCTCAAACGGAGAGATTCCATCTTTCCAGCAAATTCATAGATTCCTGACCGCGAGTTATATTAAAAACGTTCAATGTGGCGTAAAATTCTCAAACGGAGAGATTCCATCTTTCCAGCAAATCAATAGATTCCTGACCGCGAGCTAATATTAAAAACGTTCAATGTGCCGTAAAATTCTCAAACGGAGAGATTCCATCTTTCCAGCAAATTCATAGATTCCTGATCGCGAGCTAATATTAAAAACGTTCAATGTGCCGTAAAATTCTCAAACGGAGAGATTCCATCTTTCCAGCAAATTCATAGATTCCTGATCGCGAGCTAATATTAAAAACGTTCAATGTGCCGTAAAATTCTCAAACGGAGAGATTCCCTCTTTCCAGCAAATTCATAGATTCCTGATCGCGAGCTAATATTAAAAACGTTCAATGTGCCGTAAAATTCTCAAACGGAGAGATTCCATCTTTCCAGCAAATTCATAGATTCCTGACCGCGAGCTAATATTAAAAACGTTCAATGTGCCGTAAAATTCTCAAACGGAGAGATTCCATCTTTCCAGCAAATTCATAGATTCCTGACCGCGAGCTAATATTAAAAACGTTCAATGTGCCGTAAAATTCTCAAACGGAGAGATTCCCTCTTTCCAGCAAATTCATAGATTCCTGATCGCGAGCTAATATTAAAAACGTTCAATGTGCCGTAAAATTCTCAAACGGAGAGATTCCATCTTTCCAGCAAATTCATAGATTCCTGATCGCGAGAGCTAATATTAAAAACGTTCAATGTGCCGTAAAATTCTCAAATGGAGAGATTCCATCTTTTTAGCAAACTCATAGATTCCTGATCGCGAGCTAATATTAAAAACGTTGAATGTGCCGTAAAATTCTGAAACGAAGAGATTCCATCTTTCCAGCAAATTCATAGATTCCTGATCGCGAGCTAATATTAAAAACGTTCAATGTGCCGTAAAATTCTCAAACGGAGAGATTCCATCTTTCCAGCAAATTCATAGATTCCTGATCGCGAGCTAATATTAAAAAACGTTCAATGTGCCGTAAAATTCTCAAACGGAGAGATTCCATCTTTCCAGCAAATTCATAGATTCCTGATCGCGAGCTAATATTAAAAACGTTCAATGTGTCGTAAAATTCTCAAACGGAGAGATTCCATCTTTCCAGCAAATTCATGGATTCCTGATCGCGAGCTAATATTAAAAACGTTCAATGTGCCGTAAAATTCTCAAACGGAGAGATTCCATCTTTCCAGCAAATTCATTGATTCCTGACCGCGAGCTAATATTAAAAACGTTCAATGTGCTGTAAAATTCTCAAACGGAGAGATTCCATCTTTCCAGCAAATTCATAGATTCCTTACCGCGAGTTATATTAAAAACGTTCAATGTGCCGTAAAATTCTCAAACGGAGAGATTCCATCTTTCCAGCAAATCAATAGATTCCTGACCGCGAGCTAATATTAAAAACGTTCAATGTGCCGTAAAATTCTCAAACGGAGAGATTCCATCTTTCCAGCAAATTCATAGATTCCTGATCGCGAGCTAATATTAAAAACGTTCAATGTGTCGTAAAATTCTCAAACGGAGAGATTCCATCTTTCCAGCAAATTCATAGAATCCTGATCGCGAGCTAATATTAAAAACGTTCAATGTGCCGTAAAATTCTCAAACGGAGAGATTCCCTCTTTCCAGCAAATTCATAGATTCCTGATCGCGAGCTAATATTAAAAACGTTCAATGTGCCGTAAAATTCTCAAACGGAGAGATTCCATCTTTCCAGCAAATTCATTGATTCCTGACCGCGAGCTAATATTAAAAACGTTCAATGTGGCGTAAAATTCTCAAACGGAGAGATTCCATCTTTCCAGCAAATCAATAGATTCCTGACCGCGAGCTAATATTAAAAACGTTCAATGTGCCGTAAAATTCTCAAACGGAGAGATTCCATCTTTCCAGCAAATTCATAGATTCCTGATCGCGAGCTAATATTAAAAACGTTCAATGTGCCGTAAAATTCTCAAACGGAGAGATTCCATCTTTCCAGCAAATTCATAGATTCCTGATCGCGAGCTAATATTAAAAACGTTCAATGTGCCGTAAAATTCTCAAACGGAGAGATTCCCTCTTTCCAGCAAATTCATAGATTCCTGATCGCGAGCTAATATTAAAAACGTTCAATGTGCCGTAAAATTCTCAAACGGAGAGATTCCATCTTTCCAGCAAATTCATAGATTCCTGACCGCGAGCTAATATTAAAAACGTTCAATGTGCCGTAAAATTCTCAAACGGAGAGATTCCATCTTTCCAGCAAATTCATAGATTCCTGACCGCGAGCTAATATTAAAAACGTTCAATGTGCCGTAAAATTCTCAAACGGAGAGATTCCCTCTTTCCAGCAAATTCATAGATTCCTGATCGCGAGCTAATATTAAAAACGTTCAATGTGCCGTAAAATTCTCAAACGGAGAGATTCCATCTTTCCAGCAAATTCATAGATTCCTGATCGCGAGAGCTAATATTAAAAACGTTCAATGTGCCGTAAAATTCTCAAATGGAGAGATTCCATCTTTTTAGCAAACTCATAGATTCCTGATCGCGAGCTAATATTAAAAAAGGTTCAATGTGCCGTAAAATTCTCAAACGGAGAGATTCCATCTTTCCAGCAAATTCATAGATTCCTGATCGCGAGCTAATATTAAAAACGTTCAATGTGCCGTAAAATTCTCAAACGGAGAAATTCCATCTTTCCAGCAAATTCATAGATTCCTGATCGCGAGCTAATATTAAAAACTTGCAATGTGCCGTAAAATTCTCAAACGGAGAGATTCCATCTTTCCAGCAAATTCATAGATTCCTGATCGCGAGCCAATATTAAAAACGTTCAATGTGCCGTAAAATTCTCAAACGGAGAGATTCCATCTTTCCAGCAAATTCATAGATTCCTGATCGCGAGCTAATATTAAAAACGTTCAATGTGCCGTAAAATTCTCAAACGGAGAGATTCCCTCTTTCCAGCAAATTCATAGATTCCTGATCGCGAGCTAATATTAAAAACGTTCAATGTGCCGTAAAATTCTCAAACGGAGAGATTCCATCTTTCCAGCAAATTCATGGATTCCTGATCGCGAGCTAATATTAAAAACGTTCAATGTGCCGTAAAATTCTCAAACGGAGAGATTCCATCTTTCCAGCAAATTCATTGATTCCTGACCGCGAGCTAATATTAAAAACGTTCAATGTGCTGTAAAATTCTCAAACGGAGAGATTCCATCTTTCCAGCAAATTCATAGATTCCTGACCGCGAGCTAATATTAAAAACGTTCAATGTGCCGTAAAATTCTCAAACGGAGAGATTCCATCTTTCCAGCAAATTCATAGATTCCTGATCGCGAGAGCTAATATTAAAAACGTTCAATGTGCCGTAAAATTCTCAAAGGGAGAGATTCCATCTTTCCAGCAAATTCATAGATTCCTGATCGCGAGCTAATATTAAAAACGTTCAATGTGCCGTAAAATTCTCAAACGGAGAGATTCCATCTTTCCAGCAAATCAATAGATTCCTGACCGCGAGCTAATATTAAAAACGTTCAATGTGCCGTAAAATTCTCAAACGGAGAGATTCCCTCTTTCCAGCAAATTCATAGATTCCTGATCGCGAGCTAATATTAAAAACGTTCAATGTGCCGTAAAATTCTCAAACGGAGAGATTCCATCTTTCCAGCAAATTCATAGATTCCTGATCGCGAGCTAATATTAAAAACGTTCAATGTGCCGTAAAATTCTCAAACGGAGAGATTCCATCTTTCCAGCAAATTCATAGATTCCTGATCGCGAGCTAATATTAAAAACGTTCAATGTGCCGTAAAATTCTCAAACGGAGAGATTCCATCTTTCCAGCAAATCAATAGATTCCTGACCGCGAGCTAATATTAAAAACGTTCAATGTGCCGTAAAATTCTCAAACGGAGAGATTCCCTCTTTCCAGCAAATTCATAGATTCCTGATCGCGAGCTAATATTAAAAACGTTCAATGTGCCGTAAAATTCTCAAACGGAGAGATTCCATCTTTCCAGCAAATTCATAGATTCCTGATCGCGAGCTAATATTAAAAACGTTCAATGTGCCGTAAAATTCTCAAACGGAGAGATTCCATCTTTCCAGCAAATTCATAGATTCCTGATCGCGAGCTAATATTAAAAACGTTCAATGTGCCGTAAAATTCTCAAACGGAGAGATTCCCTCTTTCCAGCAAATTCATAGATTCCTGATCGCGAGCTAATATTAAAAACGTTCAATGTGCCGTAAAATTCTCAAACGGAGAGATTCCATCTTTCCAGCAAATTCACAGATTCCTGACCGCGAGCTAATATTAAAAACGTTCAATGTGCCGTAAAATTCTCAAACGGAGAGATTCAATCTTTCCAGCAAATTCATGGATTCCTGATCGCGAGCTAATATTAAAAACGTTCAATGTGCCGTAAAATTCTCAAACGGAGAGATTCCATCTTTCCAGCAAATTCATTGATTCCTGACCGCGAGCTAATATTAAAAACGTTCAATGTGCTGTAAAATTCTCAAACGGAGAGATTCCATCTTTCCAGCAAATTCATAGATTCCTGACCGCGAGCTAATATTAAAAACGTTCAATGTGCCGTAAAATTCTCAAACGGAGAGATTCCATCTTTCCAGCAAATTCATAGATTCCTGATCGCGAGAGCTAATATTAAAAACGTTCAATGTGCCGTAAAATTCTCAAAGGGAGAGATTCCATCTTTCCAGCAAATTCATAGATTCCTGATCGCGAGCTAATATTAAAAACGTTCAATGTGCCGTAAAATTCTCAAACGGAGAGATTCCATCTTTCCAGCAAATCAATAGATTCCTGACCGCGAGCTAATATTAAAAACGTTCAATGTGCCGTAAAATTCTCAAACGGAGAGATTCCCTCTTTCCAGCAAATTCATAGATTCCTGATCGCGAGCTAATATTAAAAACGTTCAATGTGCCGTAAAATTCTCAAACGGAGAGATTCCATCTTTCCAGCAAATTCATAGATTCCTGATCGCGAGCTAATATTAAAAACGTTCAATGTGCCGTAAAATTCTCAAACGGAGAGATTCCATCTTTCCAGCAAATTCATAGATTCCTGATCGCGAGCTAATATTAAAAACGTTCAATGTGCCGTAAAATTCTCAAACGGAGAGATTCCCTCTTTCCAGCAAATTCATAGATTCCTGATCGCGAGCTAATATTAAAAACGTTCAATGTGCCGTAAAATTCTCAAACGGAGAGATTCCATCTTTCCAGCAAATTCACAGATTCCTGACCGCGAGCTAATATTAAAAACGTTCAATGTGCCGTAAAATTCTCAAACGGAGAGATTCAATCTTTCCAGCAAATTCATGGATTCCTGATCGCGAGCTAATATTAAAAACGTTCAATGTGCCGTAAAATTCTCAAACGGAGAGATTCCATCTTTCCAGCAAATTCATTGATTCCTGACCGCGAGCTAATATTAAAAACGTTCAATGTGCCGTAAAATTCTCAAACGGAGAGATTCCATCTTTCCAGCAAATTCATAGATTCCTGACCGCGAGCTAATATTAAAAACGTTCAATGTGCCGTAAAATTTTCTAACGGAGAGATTCCATCTTTCCAGCAAATTCATAGATTCCTGACCGCGAGCTAATATTAAAAACGTTCAATGTGCCGTAAAATTTTCAAACGGAGAGATTCCATCTTTCCAGCAAATTCATAGATTCCTGATCGCGAGAGCTAATATTAAAAACGTTCAATGTGCCGTAAAATTCTCAAACGGAGAGATTCCATCTTTCCAGCAAATTCATAGATTCCTGATCGCGAGCTAATATTAAAAACGTTCAATGTGCCGTAAAATTCTCAAACGGAGAGATTCCATCTTTCCAGCAAATCAATAGATTCCTGACCGCGAGCTAATATTAAAAACGTTCAATGTGCCGTAAAATTCTCAAACGGAGAGATTCCCTCTTTCCAGCAAATTCATAGATTCCTGATCGCGAGCTAATATTAAAAACGTTCAATGTGCCGTAAAATTCTCAAACGGAGAGATTCCATCTTTCCAGCAAATTCATAGATTCCTGATCGAGAGCTAATATTAAAAACGTTCAATGTGCCGTAAAATTCTCAAACGGAGAGATTCCCTCTTTCCAGCAAATTCATAGATTCCTGATCGCGAGCTAATATTAAAAACGTTCAATGTGCCGTAAAATTCTCAAACGGAGAGATTCCATCTTTCCAGCAAATTCATAGATTCCTGACCGCGAGCTAATATTAAAAACGTTCAATGTGCCGTAAAATTCTCAAACGGAGAGATTCAATCTTTCCAGCAAATTCATGGATTCCTGATCGCGAGCTAATATTAAAAACGTTCAATGTGCCGTAAAATTCTCAAACGGAGAGATTCCATCTTTCCAGCAAATTCATTGATTCCTGACCGCGAGCTAATATTAAAAACGTTCAATGTGCTGTAAAATTCTCAAACGGAGAGATTCCATCTTTCCAGCAAATTCATAGATTCCTGACCGCGAGTTATATTAAAAACGTTCAATGTGCCGTAAAATTCTCAAACGGAGAGATTCCATCTTTCCAGCAAATCAATAGATTCCTGACCGCGAGCTAATATTAAAAACGTTCAATGTGCCGTAAAATTCTCAAACGGAGAGATTCCATCTTTCCAGCAAATTCATAGATTCCTGATCGCGAGCTAATATTAAAAACGTTCAATGTGCCGTAAAATTCTCAAACGGAGAGATTCCATCTTTCCAGCAAATTCATAGATTCCTGATCGCGAGCTAATATTAAAAACGTTCAATGTGCCGTAAAATTCTCAAACGGAGAGATTCCCTCTTTCCAGCAAATTCATAGATTCCTGATCGCGAGCTAATATTAAAAACGTTCAATGTGCCGTAAAATTCTCAAACGGAGAGATTCCATCTTTCCAGCAAATTCATAGATTCCTGATCGCCAGCAAATATTAAAAAACGTTCAATGTGCCGTAAAATTCTCAAACGGAGAGATTCCATCTTTCCAGCAAATTCATAGATTCCTGATCGCCAGCAAATATTAAAAAACGTTCAATGTGCCGTAAAATTCTCAAACGGAGAGATTCCATCTTTCCAGCAAATTCATAGATTCCTGATCGCGAGCTAATATTAAAAACGTTCAATGTGCCGTAAAATTCTCAAACGGAGAGATTCCATCTTTCCAGCAAATTCATGGATTCCTGACCGCGAGCTAATATTAAAAACGTTCAATGTGCTGTAAAATTCTCAAACGGAGAGATTCCATCTTTCCAGCAAATTCATAGATTCCTGACCGCGAGTTATATTAAAAACGTTCAATGTGACGTAAAATTCTCAAACGGAGAGATTCCATCTTTCCAGCAAATCAATAGATTCCTGACCGCGAGCTAATATTAAAAACGTTCAATGTGCCGTAAAATTCTCAAACGGAGAGATTCCATCTTTCCAGCAAATTCATAGATTCCTGATCGCGAGCTAATATTAAAAAAGTTCAATGTGCCGTAAAATTCTCAAACGGAGAGATTCCATCTTTCCAGCAAATTCATAGATTCCTGATCGCGAGCTAATATTAAAAACGTTCAATGTGCCGTAAAATTCTCAAACGGAGAGATTCCCTCTTTCCAGCAAATTCATAGATTCCTGATCGCGAGCTAATATTAAAAACGTTCAATGTGCCGTAAAATTCTCAAACGGAGAGATTCCATCTTTCCAGCAAATTCATAGATTCCTGACCGCGAGCTAATATTAAAAACGTTCAATGTGCCGTAAAATTTTCAAACGGAGAGATTCCATCTTTCCAGCAAATTCATAGATTCCTGACCGCGAGCTAATATTAAAAACGTTCAATGTGCCGTAAAATTCTCAAACGGAGAGATTCCATCTTTCCAGCAAATTCATAGATTCCTGACCGCGAGCTAATATTAAAAACGTTCAATGTGCCGTAAAATTCTCAAACGGAGAGATTCCATCTTTCCAGCAAATTCATAGATTCCTGATCGCGAGAGCTAATATTAAAAAACGTTCAATGTGCCGTAAAATTCTCAAACGGAGAGATTCCATCTTTCCAGCAAATTCATAGATTCCTGATTGCGAGCTAATATTCAAAAACGTTCAATGTGCCGTAAAATTCTCAAACGGAGAGATTCCATCTTTCCAGCAAATTCATAGATTCCTGATCGCGAGAGCTAATATTAAAAACGTTCAATGTGCCGTAAAATTCTCAAACGGAGAGATTCCATCTTTCCAGCAAATTCATAGATTCCTGATCGCGAGCTAATATTAAAAAACGTTCAATGTGCCGTAAAATTCTCAAACGGAGAGATTCCATCTTTCCAGCAAATTCATAGATTCCTGATCGCGAGCTAATATTAAAAACGTTCAATGTGCCGTAAAATTCTCAAACGGAGAGATTCCATCTTTCCAGCAAATTCATTGATTCCTGACCGCGAGCTAATATTAAAAACGTTCAATGTGCTGTAAAATTCTCAAACGGAGAGATTCCATCTTTCCAGCAAATTCATAGATTCCTGACCGCGAGTTATATTAAAAACGTTCAATGTGGCGTAAAATTCTCAAACGGAGAGATTCCATCTTTCCAGCAAATCAATAGATTCCTGACCGCGAGCTAATATTAAAAACGTTCAATGTGCCGTAAAATTCTCAAACGGAGAGATTCCATCTTTCCAGCAAATTCATAGATTCCTGATTGCGAGCTAATATTAAAAAACGTTCAATGTGCCGTAAAATTCTCAAACGGAGAGATTCCATCTTTCCAGCAAATTCATAGATTCCTGATCGCGAGAGCTAATATTAAAAACGTTCAATGTGCCGTACAATTCTCAAACGGAGAGATTCCATCTTTCCAGCAAATTCATAGATTCCTGATCGCGAGCTAATATTAAAAAACGTTCAATGTGCCGTAAAATTCTCAAACGGAGAGATTCCATCTTTCCAGCAAATTCATAGATTCCTGATCGCGAGCTAATATTAAAAACGTTCAATGTGCCGTAAAATTCTCAAACGGAGAGATTCCATCTTTCCAGCAAATTCATGGATTCCTGATCGCGAGCTAATATTAAAAACGTTCAATGTGCCGTAAAATTCTCAAACGGAGAGATTCCATCTTTCCAGCAAATTCATTGATTCCTGACCGCGAGCTAATATTAAAAACGTTCAATGTGCTGTAAAATTCTCAAACGGAGAGATTCCATCTTTCCAGCAAATTCATAGATTCCTGACCGCGAGTTATATTAAAAACGTTCAATGTGGCGTAAAATTCTCAAACGGAGAGATTCCATCTTTCCAGCAAATCAATAGATTCCTGACCGCGAGCTAATATTAAAAACGTTCAATGTGCCGTAAAATTCTCAAACGGAGAGATTCCATCTTTCCAGCAAATTCATAGATTCCTGATCGCGAGCTAATATTAAAAACGTTCAATGTGCCGTAAAATTCTCAAACGGAGAGATTCCATCTTTCCAGCAAATTCATAGATTCCTGATCGCGAGCTAATATTAAAAACGTTCAATGTGCCGTAAAATTCTCAAACGGAGAGATTCCCTCTTTCCAGCAAATTCATAGATTCCTGATCGCGAGCTAATATTAAAAACGTTCAATGTGCCGTAAAATTCTCAAACGGAGAGATTCCATCTTTCCAGCAAATTCATAGATTCCTGACCGCGAGCTAATATTAAAAACGTTCAATGTGCCGTACAATTTTCAAACGGAGAGATTCCATCTTTCCAGCAAATTCATAGATTCCTGATCGCGAGCTAATATTAAAAACGTTCAATGTGCCGTAAAATTCTCAAACGGAGAGATTCCATCTTTCCAGCAAATTCATAGATTCCTGACCGCGAGCTAATATTAAAAACGTTCAATGTGCCGTAAAATTCTCAAACGGAGAGATTCCATCTTTCCAGCAAATTCATAGATTCCTGATCGCGAGCTAATATTAAAAACTTGCAATGTGCCGTAAAATTCTCAAACGGAGAGATTCCATCTTTCCAGCAAATTCATAGATTCCTGATCGCGAGCCAATATTAAAAACGTTCAATGTGCCGTAAAATTCTCAAACGGAGAGATTCCATCTTTCCAGCAAATTCATAGATTCCTGACCGCGAGCTAATATTAAAAACGTTCAATGTGCCGTAAAATTCTCAAACGGAGAGATTCCCTCTTTCCAGCAAATTCATAGATTCCTGATCGCGAGCTAATATTAAAAACGTTCAATGTGCCGTAAAATTCTCAAACGGAGAGATTCCATCTTTCCAGCAAATTCATAGATTCCTGATCGCGAGAGCTAATATTAAAAACGTTCAATGTGCCGTAAAATTCTCAAATGGAGAGATTCCATCTTTTTAGCAAACTCATAGATTCCTGATCGCGAGCTAATATTAAAAACGTTCAATGTGCCGTAAAATTCTGAAACGAAGAGATTCCATCTTTCCAGCAAATTCATAGATTCCTGATCGCGAGCTAATATTAAAAACGTTCAATGTGTCGTAAAATTCTCAAACGGAGAGATTCCATCTTTCCAGCAAATTCATAGAATCCTGATCGCGAGCTAATATTAAAAACGTTCAATGTGCCGTAAAATTCTCAAACGGAGAGATTCCCTCTTTCCAGCAAATTCATAGATTCCTGATCGCGAGCTAATATTAAAAACGTTCAATGTGCCGTAAAATTCTCAAACGGAGAGATTCCATCTTTCCAGGAAATTCATAGATTCCTGACCGCGAGCTAATATTAAAAACGTTCAATGTGCCGTAAAATTTTCAAACGGAGAGATTCCATCTTTCCAGCAAATTCATAGATTCCTGACCGCGAGCTAATATTAAAAACGTTCAATGTGCCGTAAAATTCTCAAACGGAGAGATTCCATCTTTCCAGCAAATTCATAGATTCCTGACCGCGAGCTAATATTAAAAACGTTCAATGTGCCGTAAAATTCTCAAACGGAGAGATTCCATCTTTCCAGCAAATTCATAGATTCCTGATCGCGAGAGCTAATATTAAAAACGTTCAATGTGCCGTAAAATTCTCAAACGGAGAGATTCCATCTTTCCAGCAAATTCATAGATTCCTGATCGCGAGCTAATATTAAAAAACGTTCAATGTGCCGTAAAATTCTCAAACGGAGAGATTCCATCTTTCCAGCAAATTCATAGATTCCTGATCGCGAGCTAATATTAAAAACGTTCAATGTGCCGTAAAATTCTCAAACGGAGAGATTCCATCTTTCCAGCAAATCAATAGATTCCTGACCGCGAGCTAATATTAAAAACGTTCAATGTGCCGTAAAATTCTCAAACGGAGAGATTCCATCTTTCCAGCAAATTCATAGATTCCTGATCGCGAGCTAATATTAAAAAACGTTCAATGTGCCGTAAAATTCTCAAACGGAGAGATTCCATCTTTCCAGCAAATTCATAGATTCCTGATCGCGAGCTAATATTAAAAACGTTCAATGTGCCGTAAAATTCTCAAACGGAGAGATTCCATCTTTCCAGCAAATTCATGGATTCCTGATCGCGAGCTAATATTAAAAACGTTCAATGTGCCGTAAAATTCTCAAACGGAGAGATTCCATCTTTCCAGCAAATTCATTGATTCCTGACCGCGAGCTAATATTAAAAACGTTCAATGTGCCGTAAAATTCTCAAACGGAGAGATTCCATCTTTCCAGCAAATCAATAGATTCCTGACCGCGAGCTAATATTAAAAACGTTCAATGTGCCGTAAAATTCTCAAACGGAGAGATTCCCTCTTTCCAGCAAATTCATAGATTCCTGATCGCGAGCTAATATTAAAAACGTTCAATGTGCCGTAAAATTCTCAAACGGAGAGATTCCATCTTTCCAGCAAATTCATAGATTCCTGATCGCGAGAGCTAATATTAAAAACGTTCAATGTGCCGTAAAATTCTCAAACGGAGAGATTCCATCTTTCCAGCAAATTCATAGATTCCTGATTGCGAGCTAATATTAAAAAACGTTCAATGTGCCGTAAAATTCTCAAACGGAGAGATTCCATCTTTCCAGCAAATTCATAGATTCCTGATCGCGAGAGCTAATATTAAAAACGTTCAATGTGCCGTAAAATTCTCAAACGGAGAGATTCCATCTTTCCAGCAAATTCATAGATTCCTGATCGCGAGCTAATATTAAAAACGTTCAATGTGCCGTAAAATTCTGAAACGAAGAGATTCCATCTTTCCAGCAAATTCATAGATTCCTGATCGCGAGCTAATATTAAAAACGTTCAATGTGCCGTAAAATTCTCAAACGGAGAGATTCCATCTTTCCAGCAAATTCATAGATTCCTGATCGCGAGCTAATATTAAAAAACGTTCAATGTGCCGTAAAATTCTCAAACGGAGAGATTCCATCTTTCCAGCAAATTCATAGATTCCTGATCGCGAGCTAATATTAAAAACGTTCAATGTGCCGTAAAATTCTCAAACGGAGAGATTCCCTCTTTCCAGCAAATTCATAGATTCCTGATCGCGAGCTAATATTAAAAACGTTCAATGTGCCGTAAAATTCTCAAACGGAGAGATTCCATCTTTCCAGCAAATTCATAGATTCCTGATCGCGAGCTAATATTAAAAAACGTTCAATGTGCCGTAAAATTCTCAAACGGAGAGATTCCATCTTTCCAGCAAATTCATAGATTCCTGATCGCGAGCTAATATTAAAAACGTTCAATGTGCCGTAAAATTCTCAAACGGAGAGATTCCATCTTTCCAGCAAATTCATGGATTCCTGATCGCGAGCTAATATTAAAAACGTTCAATGTGCCGTAAAATTCTCAAACGGAGAGATTCCATCTTTCCAGCAAATTCATTGATTCCTGACCGCGAGCTAATATTAAAAACGTTCAATGTGCTGTAAAATTCTCAAACGGAGAGATTCCATCTTTCCAGCAAATTCATAGATTCCTGACCGCGAGTTATATTAAAAACGTTCAATGTGCCGTAAAATTCTCAAACGGAGAGATTCCATCTTTCCAGCAAATCAATAGATTCCTGACCGCGAGCTAATATTAAAAACGTTCAATGTGCCGTAAAATTCTCAAACGGAGAGATTCCATCTTTCCAGCAAATTCATAGATTCCTGATCGCGAGCTAATATTAAAAACGTTCAATGTGCCGTAAAATTCTCAAACGGAGAGATTCCCTCTTTCCAGCAAATTCATAGATTCCTGATCGCGAGCTAATATTAAAAACGTTCAATGTGCCGTAAAATTCTCAAACGGAGAGATTCCATCTTTCCAGCAAATTCATAGATTCCTGACCGCGAGCTAATATTAAAAACGTTCAATGTGCCGTAAAATTCTCAAACGGAGAGATTCCATCTTTCCAGCAAATTCATAGATTCCTGATCGCGAGAGCTAATATTAAAAACGTTCAATGTGCCGTAAAATTCTCAAACGGAGAGATTCCATCTTTCCAGCAAATTCATAGATTCCTGATCGCGAGCTAATATTAAAAAACGTTCAATGTGCCGTAAAATTCTCAAACGGAGAGATTCCATCTTTCCAGCAAATTCATAGATTCCTGATCGCGAGCTAATATTAAAAACGTTCAATGTGCCGTAAAATTCTCAAACGGAGAGATTCCATCTTTCCAGCAAATCAATAGATTCCTGACCGCGAGCTAATATTAAAAACGTTCAATGTGCCGTAAAATTCTCAAACGGAGAGATTCCATCTTTCCAGCAAATTCATAGATTCCTGATCGCGAGCTAATATTAAAAAACGTTCAATGTGCCGTAAAATTCTCAAACGGAGAGATTCCATCTTTCCAGCAAATTCATAGATTCCTGATCGCGAGCTAATATTAAAAACGTTCAATGTGCCGTAAAATTCTCAAACGGAGAGATTCCATCTTTCCAGCAAATTCATGGATTCCTGATCGCGAGCTAATATTAAAAACGTTCAATGTGCCGTAAAATTCTCAAACGGAGAGATTCCATCTTTCCAGCAAATTCATTGATTCCTGACCGCGAGCTAATATTAAAAACGTTCAATGTGCTGTAAAATTCTCAAACGGAGAGATTCCATCTTTCCAGCAAATTCATAGATTCCTTCTCGCGAGCTAATATTAAAAACGTTCAATGTGCCGTAAAATTCTCAAACGGAGAGATTCCCTCTTTCCAGCAAATTCATAGATTCCTGATCGCGAGCTAATATTAAAAACGTTCAATGTGCCGTAAAATTCTCAAACGGAGAGATTCCATCTTTCCAGCAAATTCATAGATTCCTGACCGCGAGCTAATATTAAAAACGTTCAATGTGCCGTAAAATTTTCAAACGGAGAGATTCCATCTTTCCAGCAAATTCATAGATTCCTGACCGCGAGCTAATATTAAAAACGTTCAATGTGCCGTAAAATTCTCAAACGGAGAGATTCCATCTTTCCAGCAAATACATAGATTCCTGACCGCGAGCTAATATTAAAAACGTTCAATGTGCCGTAAAATTCTCAAACGGAGAGATTCCATCTTTCCAGCAAATTAATAGATTCCTGATCGCGAGAGCTAATATTAAAAACGTTCAATGTGCCGTAAAATTCTCAAACGGAGAGATTCCATCTTTTTAGCAAATTCATAGATTCCTGATCGCGAGCTAATATTAAAAACGTTCAATGTGCCGTAAAATTCTGAAACGAAGAGATTCCATCTTTCCAGCAAATTCATAGATTCCTGACCGCGAGCTAATATTAAAAACGTTCAATGTGCCGTAAAATTTTCAAACGGAGAGATTCCATCTTTCCAGCAAATTCATAGATTCCTGACCGCGAGCTAATATTAAAAACGTTCAATGTGCCGTAAAATTCTCAAACGGAGAGATTCCATCTTTCCAGCAAATACATAGATTCCTGACCGCGAGCTAATATTAAAAACGTTCAATGTGCCGTAAAATTCTCAAACGGAGAGATTCCATCTTTCCAGCAAATTAATAGATTCCTGATCGCGAGAGCTAATATTAAAAACGTTCAATGTGCCGTAAAATTCTCAAACGGAGAGATTCCATCTTTTTAGCAAACTCATAGATTCCTGATCGCGAGCTAATATTAAAAACGTTCAATGTGCCGTAAAATTCTGAAACGAAGAGATTCCATCTTTCCAGCAAATTCATAGATTCCTGATCGCGAGCTAATATTAAAAACGTTCAATGTGCCGTAAAATTCTCAAACGGAGAGATTCCATCTTTCCAGCAAATTCATTGATTCCTGACCGCGAGCTAATATTAAAAACGTTCAATGTGCTGTAAAATTCTCAAACGGAGAGATTCCATCTTTCAAGCAAATTCATAGATTCCTGACCGCGAGTTATATTAAAAACGTTCAATGTGCCGTAAAATTCTCAAACGGAGAGATTCCATCTTTCCAGCAAATTCATAGATTCCTGACCGCGAACTAATATTAAAAACGTTCAATGTGCCGTAAAATTTTCAAACGGAGAGATTCCATCTTTCCAGCAAATTCATAGATTCCTGACCGCGAGCTAATATTAAAAACGTTCAATGTGCCGTAAAATTCTCAAACGGAGAGATTCCATCTTTCCAGCAAATACATAGATTCCTGACCGCGAGCTAATATTAAAAACGTTCAATGTGCCGTAAAATTCTCAAACGGAGAGATTCCATCTTTCCAGCAAATTAATAGATTCCTGATCGCGAGAGCTAATATTAAAAACGTTCAATGTGCCGTAAAATTCTCAAACGGAGAGATTCCATCTTTTTAGAAAACTCATAGATTCCTGATCGCGAGCTAATATTAAAAACGTTCAATGTGCCGTAAAATTCTCAAACGGAGAGATTCCATCTTTCCAGCAAATACATAGATTCCTGACCGCGAGCTAATATTAAAAACGTTCAATGTGCCGTAAAATTCTCAAACGGAGAGATTCCATCTTTCCAGCAAATTAATAGATTCCTGATCGCGAGAGCTAATATTAAAAACGTTCAATGTGCCGTAAAATTCTCAAACGGAGAGATTCCATCTTTTTAGCAAACTCATAGATTCCTGATCGCGAGCTAATATTAAAAACGTTCAATGTGCCGTAAAATTCTGAAACGAAGAGATTCCATCTTTCCAGCAAATTCATAGATTCCTGATCGCGAGCTAATATTAAAAACGTTCAATGTGCCGTAAAATTCTCAAACGGAGAGATTCCATCTTTCCAGCAAATTCATTGATTCCTGACCGCGAGCTAATATTAAAAACGTTCAATGTGCTGTAAAATTCTCAAACGGAGAGATTCCATCTTTCCAGCAAATTCATAGATTCCTGACCGCGAGTTATATTAAAAACGTTCAATGTGCCGTAAAATTCTCAAACGGAGAGATTCCATCTTTCCAGCAAATCAATAGATTCCTGACCGCGAGCTAATATTAAAAACGTTCAATGTGCCGTAAAATTCTCAAACGGAGAGATTCCATCTTTCCAGCAAATTCATAGATTCCTGATCGCGAGCTAATATTAAAAACGTTCAATGTGCCGTAAAATTCTCAAACGGAGAGATTCCATCTTTCCAGCAAATCAATAGATTCCTGACCGCGAGCTAATATTAAAAACGTTCAATGTGCCGTAAAATTCTCAAACGGAGAGATTCCATCTTTCCAGCAAATTCATAGATTCCTGATCGCGAGCTAATATTAAAAAACGTTCAATGTGCCGTAAAATTCTCAAACGGAGAGATTCCATCTTTCCAGCAAATTCATAGATTCCTGATCGCGAGCTAATATTAAAAACGTTCAATGTGCCGTAAAATTCTCAAACGGAGAGATTCCATCTTTCCAGCAAATTCATGGATTCCTGATCGCGAGCTAATATTAAAAACGTTCAATGTGCCGTAAAATTCTCAAACGGAGAGATTCCATCTTTCCAGCAAATTCATTGATTCCTGACCGCGAGCTAATATTAAAAACGTTCAATGTGCTGTAAAATTCTCAAACGGAGAGATTCCATCTTTCCAGCAAATTCATAGATTCCTTCTCGCGAGCTAATATTAAAAACGTTCAATGTGCCGTAAAATTCTCAAACGGAGAGATTCCCTCTTTCCAGCAAATTCATAGATTCCTGATCGCGAGCTAATATTAAAAACGTTCAATGTGCCGTAAAATTCTCAAACGGAGAGATTCCATCTTTCCAGCAAATTCATAGATTCCTGACCGCGAGCTAATATTAAAAACGTTCAATGTGCCGTAAAATTTTCAAACGGAGAGATTCCATCTTTCCAGCAAATTCATAGATTCCTGACCGCGAGCTAATATTAAAAACGTTCAATGTGCCGTAAAATTCTCAAACGGAGAGATTCCATCTTTCCAGCAAATACATAGATTCCTGACCGCGAGCTAATATTAAAAACGTTCAATGTGCCGTAAAATTCTCAAACGGAGAGATTCCATCTTTCCAGCAAATTAATAGATTCCTGATCGCGAGAGCTAATATTAAAAACGTTCAATGTGCCGTAAAATTCTCAAACGGAGAGATTCCATCTTTTTAGCAAACTCATAGATTCCTGATCGCGAGCTAATATTAAAAACGTTCAATGTGCCGTAAAATTCTGAAACGAAGAGATTCCATCTTTCCAGCAAATTCATAGATTCCTGATCGCGAGCTAATATTAAAAACGTTCAATGTGCCGTAAAATTCTCAAACGGAGAGATTCCATCTTTCCAGCAAATTCATTGATTCCTGACCGCGAGCTAATATTAAAAACGTTCAATGTGCTGTAAAATTCTCAAACGGAGAGATTCCATCTTTCCAGCAAATTCATAGATTCCTGACCGCGAGTTATATTAAAAACGTTCAATGTGCCGTAAAATTCTCAAACGGAGAGATTCCATCTTTCCAGCAAATTCATAGATTCCTGACCGCGAACTAATATTAAAAACGTTCAATGTGCCGTAAAATTTTCAAACGGAGAGATTCCATCTTTCCAGCAAATTCATAGATTCCTGACCGCGAGCTAATATTAAAAACGTTCAATGTGCCGTAAAATTCTCAAACGGAGAGATTCCATCTTTCCAGCAAATACATAGATTCCTGACCGCGAGCTAATATTAAAAACGTTCAATGTGCCGTAAAATTCTCAAACGGAGAGATTCCATCTTTCCAGCAAATTAATAGATTCCTGATCGCGAGAGCTAATATTAAAAACGTTCAATGTGCCGTAAAATTCTCAAACGGAGAGATTCCATCTTTTTAGAAAACTCATAGATTCCTGATCGCGAGCTAATATTAAAAACGTTCAATGTGCCGTAAAATTCTCAAACGGAGAGATTCCATCTTTCCAGCAAATACATAGATTCCTGACCGCGAGCTAATATTAAAAACGTTCAATGTGCCGTAAAATTCTCAAACGGAGAGATTCCATCTTTCCAGCAAATTAATAGATTCCTGATCGCGAGAGCTAATATTAAAAACGTTCAATGTGCCGTAAAATTCTCAAACGGAGAGATTCCATCTTTTTAGCAAACTCATAGATTCCTGATCGCGAGCTAATATTAAAAACGTTCAATGTGCCGTAAAATTCTGAAACGAAGAGATTCCATCTTTCCAGCAAATTCATAGATTCCTGATCGCGAGCTAATATTAAAAACGTTCAATGTGCCGTAAAATTCTCAAACGGAGAGATTCCATCTTTCCAGCAAATTCATTGATTCCTGACCGCGAGCTAATATTAAAAACGTTCAATGTGCTGTAAAATTCTCAAACGGAGAGATTCCATCTTTCCAGCAAATTCATAGATTCCTGACCGCGAGTTATATTAAAAACGTTCAATGTGCCGTAAAATTCTCAAACGGAGAGATTCCATCTTTTTAGAAAACTCATAGATTCCTGATCGCGAGCTAATATTAAAAACGTTCAATGTGCCGTAAAATTCTCAAACGGAGAGATTCCATCTTTCCAGCAAATACATAGATTCCTGACCGCGAGCTAATATTAAAAACGTTCAATGTGCCGTAAAATTCTCAAACGGAGAGATTCCATCTTTCCAGCAAATTAATAGATTCCTGATCGCGAGAGCTAATATTAAAAACGTTCAATGTGCCGTAAAATTCTCAAACGGAGAGATTCCATCTTTTTAGCAAACTCATAGATTCCTGATCGCGAGCTAATATTAAAAACGTTCAATGTGCCGTAAAATTCTGAAACGAAGAGATTCCATCTTTCCAGCAAATTCATAGATTCCTGATCGCGAGCTAATATTAAAAACGTTCAATGTGCCGTAAAATTCTCAAACGCAGAGATTCCATCTTTCCAGCAAATTCATTGATTCCTGACCGCGAGCTAATATTAAAAACGTTCAATGTGCTGTAAAATTCTCAAACGGAGAGATTCCATCTTTCCAGCAAATTCATAGATTCCTGACCGCGAGTTATATTAAAAACGTTCAATGTGCCGTAAAATTCTCAAACGGAGAGATTCCATCTTTCCAGCAAATCAATAGATTCCTGACCGCGAGCTAATATTAAAAACGTTCAATGTGCCGTAAAATTCTCAAACGGAGAGATTCCATCTTTCCAGCAAATTCATAGATTCCTGATCGCGAGCTAATATTAAAAACGTTCAATGTGCCGTAAAATTCTCAAACGGAGAGATTCCATCTTTCCAGCAAATTCATAGATTCCTGACCGCGAGCTAATATTAAAAACGTTCAATGTGCCGTAAAATTTTCAAACGGAGAGATTCCATCTTTCCAGCAAATTCATAGATTCCTGACCGCGAGCTAATATTAAAAACGTTCAATGTGCCGTAAAATTCTCAAACGGAGAGATTCCATCTTTCCAGCAAATTCATAGATTCCTGACCGCGAGCTAATATTAAAAACGTTCAATGTGCCGTAAAATTCTCAAACGGAGAGATTCCATCTTTCCAGCAAATTAATAGATTCCTGATCGCGAGAGCTAATATTAAAAACGTTCAATGTGCCGTAAAATTCTCAAACGGAGAGATTCCATCTTTTTAGCAAACTCATAGATTCCTGATCGCGAGCTAATATTAAAAACGTTCAATGTGCCGTAAAATTCTGAAACGAAGAGATTCCATCTTTCCAGCAAATTCATAGATTCCTGATCGCGAGCTAATATTAAAAACGTTCAATGTGCCGTAAAATTCTCAAACGGAGAGATTCCCTCTTTCCAGCAAATTCATAGATTCCTGATCGCGAGCTAATATTAAAAACGTTCAATGTGCCGTAAAATTCTCAAACGGAGAGATTCCATCTTTCCAGCAAATTCATAGATTCCTGACCGCGAGCTAATATTAAAAACGTTCAATGTGCCGTAAAATTTTCAAACGGAGAGATTCCATCTTTCCAGCAAATTCATAGATTCCTGACCGCGAGCTAATATTAAAAACGTTCAATGTGCCGTAAAATTCTCAAACGGAGAGATTCCATCTTTCCAGCAAATACATAGATTCCTGACCGCGAGCTAATATTAAAAACGTTCAATGTGCCGTAAAATTCTCAAACGGAGAGATTCCATCTTTCCAGCAAATTAATAGATTCCTGATCGCGAGAGCTAATATTAAAAACGTTCAATGTGCCGTAAAATTCTCAAACGGAGAGATTCCATCTTTTTAGCAAACTCATAGATTCCTGATCGCGAGCTAATATTAAAAACGTTCAATGTGCCGTAAAATTCTGAAACGAAGAGATTCCATCTTTCCAGCAAATTCATAGATTCCTGACCGCGAGCTAATATTAAAAACGTTCAATGTGCCGTAAAATTTTCAAACGGAGAGATTCCATCTTTCCAGCAAATTCATAGATTCCTGACCGCGAGCTAATATTAAAAACGTTCAATGTGCCGTAAAATTCTCAAACGGAGAGATTCCATCTTTCCAGCAAATACATAGATTCCTGACCGCGAGCTAATATTAAAAACGTTCAATGTGCCGTAAAATTCTCAAACGGAGAGATTCCATCTTTCCAGCAAATTAATAGATTCCTGATCGCGAGAGCTAATATTAAAAACGTTCAATGTGCCGTAAAATTCTCAAACGGAGAGATTCCATCTTTTTAGCAAACTCATAGATTCCTGATCGCGAGCTAATATTAAAAACGTTCAATGTGCCGTAAAATTCTGAAACGAAGAGATTCCATCTTTCCAGCAAATTCATAGATTCCTGATCGCGAGCTAATATTAAAAACGTTCAATGTGCCGTAAAATTCTCAAACGGAGAGATTCCATCTTTCCAGCAAATTCATTGATTCCTGACCGCGAGCTAATATTAAAAACGTTCAATGTGCTGTAAAATTCTCAAACGGAGAGATTCCATCTTTCCAGCAAATTCATAGATTCCTGACCGCGAGTTATATTAAAAACGTTCAATGTGCCGTAAAATTCTCAAACGGAGAGATTCCATCTTTCCAGCAAATTCATAGATTCCTGACCGCGAGCTAATATTAAAAACGTTCAATGTGCCGTAAAATTTTCAAACGGAGAGATTCCATCTTTCCAGCAAATTCATAGATTCCTGACCGCGAGCTAATATTAAAAACGTTCAATGTGCCGTAAAATTCTCAAACGGAGAGATTCCATCTTTCCAGCAAATACATAGATTCCTGACCGCGAGCTAATATTAAAAACGTTCAATGTGCCGTAAAATTCTCAAACGGAGAGATTCCATCTTTCCAGCAAATTAATAGATTCCTGATCGCGAGAGCTAATATTAAAAACGTTCAATGTGCCGTAAAATTCTCAAACGGAGAGATTCCATCTTTTTAGAAAACTCATAGATTCCTGATCGCGAGCTAATATTAAAAACGTTCAATGTGCCGTAAAATTCTCAAACGGAGAGATTCCATCTTTCCAGCAAATACATAGATTCCTGACCGCGAGCTAATATTAAAAACGTTCAATGTGCCGTAAAATTCTCAAACGGAGAGATTCCATCTTTCCAGCAAATTAATAGATTCCTGATCGCGAGAGCTAATATTAAAAACGTTCAATGTGCCGTAAAATTTTCAAACGGAGAGATTCCATCTTTCCAGCAAATTCATAGATTCCTGACCGCGAGCTAATATTAAAAACGTTCAATGTGCCGTAAAATTCTCAAACGGAGAGATTCCATCTTTCCAGCAAATTCATAGATTCCTGACCGCGAGCTAATATTAAAAACGTTCAATGTGCCGTAAAATTCTCAAACGGAGAGATTCCATCTTTCCAGCAAATTAATAGATTCCTGATCGCGAGAGCTAATATTAAAAACGTTCAATGTGCCGTAAAATTCTCAAACGGAGAGATTCCATCTTTTTAGCAAACTCATAGATTCCTGATCGCGAGCTAATATTAAAAACGTTCAATGTGCCGTAAAATTCTGAAACGAAGAGATTCCATCTTTCCAGCAAATTCATAGATTCCTGATCGCGAGCTAATATTAAAAACGTTCAATGTGCCGTAAAATTCTCAAACGGAGAGATTCCATCTTTCCAGCAAATTCATAGATTCCTGATCGCGAGCTAATATTAAAAAACGTTCAATGTGCCGTAAAATTCTCAAACGGAGAGATTCCATCTTTCCAGCAAATTCATAGATTCCTGATCGCGAGAGCTAATATTAAAAACGTTCAATGTGCCGTAAAATTCTGAAACGAAGAGATTCCATCTTTCCAGCAAATTCATAGATTCCTGATCGCGAGCTAATATTAAAAACGTTCAATGTGCCGTAAAATTCTCAAATGGAGAGATTCCATCTTTTTAGCAAACTCATAGATTCCTGATCGCGAGCTAATATTAAAAACGTTCAATGTGCCGTAAAATTCTGAAACGAAGAGATTCCATCTTTCCAGCAAATTCATAGATTCCTGATCGCGAGCTAATATTAAAAACGTTCAATGTGCCGTAAAATTCTCAAACGGAGAGATTCCATCTTTCCAGCAAATTCATAGATTCCTGATCGCGAGCTAATATTAAAAAACGTTCAATGTGCCGTAAAATTCTCAAACGGAGAGATTCCATCTTTCCAGCAAATTCATAGATTCCTGATCGCGAGCTAATATTAAAAACGTTCAATGTGCCGTAAAATTCTCAAACGGAGAGATTCCATCTTTCCAGCAAATTCATGGATTCCTGATCGCGAGCTAATATTAAAAACGTTCAATGTGCCGTAAAATTCTCAAACGGAGAGATTCCATCTTTCCAGCAAATTCATTGATTCCTGACCGCGAGCTAATATTAAAAACGTTCAATGTGCTGTAAAATTCTCAAACGGAGAGATTCCATCTTTCCAGCAAATTCATAGATTCCTGACCGCGAGTTATATTAAAAACGTTCAATGTGCCGTAAAATTCTCAAACGGAGAGATTCCATCTTTCCAGCAAATCAATAGATTCCTGACCGCGAGCTAATATTAAAAACGTTCAATGTGCCGTAAAATTCTCAAACGGAGAGATTCCATCTTTCCAGCAAATTCATAGATTCCTGATCGCGAGCTAATATTAAAAACGTTCAATGTGTCGTAAAATTCTCAAACGGAGAGATTCCATCTTTCCAGCAAATTCATAGAATCCTGATCGCGAGCTAATATTAAAAACGTTCAATGTGCCGTAAAATTCTCAAACGGAGAGATTCCATCTTTCCAGCAAATTCATAGATTCCTGACCGCGAGCTAATATTAAAAACGTTCAATGTGCCGTAAAATTTTCAAACGGAGAGATTCCATCTTTCCAGCAAATTCATAGATTCCTGACCGCGAGCTAATATTAAAAACGTTCAATGTGCCGTAAAATTCTCAAACGGAGAGATTCCATCTTTCCAGCAAATTCATAGATTCCTGACCGCGAGCTAATATTAAAAACGTTCAATGTGCCGTAAAATTTTCAAACGGAGAGATTCCATCTTTCCAGCAAATTCATAGATTCCTGACCGCGAGCTAATATTAAAAACGTTCAATGTGCCGTTAAATTCTCAAACGGAGAGATTCCATCTTTCCAGCAAATTCATAGATTCCTGACCGCGAGCTAATATTAAAAACGTTCAATGTGCCGTAAAATTCTCAAACGGAGAGATTCCATCTTTCCAGCAAATTCATAGATTCCTGATCGCGAGAGCAAATATTAAAAACGTTCAATGTGCCGTAAAATTCTCAAACGGAGAGATTCCATCTTTCCAGCAAATTCATAGATTCCTGATCGCGAGCTAATATTAAAAAACGTTCAATGTGCCGTAAAATTCTCAAACGGAGAGATTCCATCTTTCCAGCAAATTCAGAGATTCCTGATCGCGAGCTAATATTAAAAACGTTCAATGTGCCGTAAAATTCTCAAACGGAGAGATTCCATCTTTCCAGCAAATCAATAGATTCCTGACCGCGAGCTAATATTAAAAACGTTCAATGTGCCGTAAAATTCTCAAACGGAGAGATTCCATCTTTCCAGCAAATTCATAGATTCCTGATCGCGAGCTAATATTAAAAAACGTTCAATGTGCCGTAAAATTCTCAAACGGAGAGATTCCATCTTTCCAGCAAATTCATAGATTCCTGATCGCGAGCTAATATTAAAAACGTTCAATGTGCCGTAAAATTCTCAAACGGAGAGATTCCATCTTTCCAGCAAATTCATAGATTCCTGACCGCGAGCTAATATTAAAAACGTTCAATGTGCCGTAAAATTCTCAAACGGAGAGATTCCATCTTTCCAGCAAATTCATAGATTCCTGATCGCGAGAGCAAATATTAAAAACGTTCAATGTGCCGTAAAATTCTCAAACGGAGAGATTCCATCTTTCCAGCAAATTCATAGATTCCTGATCGCGAGCTAATATTAAAAAACGTTCAATGTGCCGTAAAATTCTCAAACGGAGAGATTCCATCTTTCCAGCAAATTCATAGATTCCTGATCGCGAGCTAATATTAAAAACGTTCAATGTGCCGTAAAATTCTCAAACGGAGAGATTCCATCTTTCCAGCAAATCAATAGATTCCTGACCGCGAGCTAATATTAAAAACGTTCAATGTGCCGTAAAATTCTCAAACGGAGAGATTCCATCTTTCCAGCAAATTCATAGATTCCTGATCGCGAGCTAATATTAAAAAACGTTCAATGTGCCGTAAAATTCTCAAACGGAGAGATTCCATCTTTCCAGCAAATTCATAGATTCCTGATCGCGAGCTAATATTAAAAACGTTCAATGTGCCGTAAAATTCTCAAACGGAGAGATTCCATCTTTCCAGCAAATTCATGGATTCCTGATCGCGAGCTAATATTAAAAACGTTCAATGTGCCGTAAAATTCTCAAACGGAGAGATTCCATCTTTCCAGCAAATTCATTGATTCCTGACCGCGAGCTAATATTAAAAACGTTCAATGTGCTGTCAAATTCTCAAACGGAGAGATTCCACCTTTCCAGCAAATTCATAGATTCCTGACCGCGAGTTATATTAAAAACGTTCAATGTGCCGTAAAATTCTCAAACGGAGAGATTCCATCTTTCCAGCAAATCAATAGATTCCTGACCGCGAGCTAATATTAAAAACGTTCAATGTGCCGTAAAATTCTCAAACGGAGAGATTCCATCTTTCCAGCAAATTCATAGATTCCTGATCGCGAGCTAATATTAAAAACGTTCAATGTGCCGTAAAATTCTCAAACGGAGAGATTCCATCTTTCCAGCAAATTCATAGATTCCTGATCGCGAGCTAATATTAAAAACGTTCAATGTGCCGTAAAATTCTCAAACGGACAGATTCCCTCTTTCCAGCAAATTCATAGATTCCTGATCGCGAGCTAATATTAAAAACGTTCAATGTGCCGTAAAATTCTCAAACGGAGAGATTCCATCTTTCCAGCAAATTCATAGATTCCTGATCGCGAGAGCTAATATTAAAAACGTTCAATGTGCCGTAAAATTCTCAAATGGAGAGATTCCATCTTTTTAGCAAACTCATAGATTCCTGATCGCGAGCTAATATTAAAAACGTTCAATGTGTCGTAAAATTCTGAAACGAAGAGATTCCATCTTTCCAGCAAATTCATAGATTCCTGATCGCGAGCTAATATTAAAAACGTTCAATGTGCCGTAAAATTCTCAAACGGAGAGATTCCATCTTTCCAGCAAATTCATAGATTCCTGATCGCGAGCTAATATTAAAAAACGTTCAATGTGCCGTAAAATTCTCAAACGGAGAGATTCCATCTTTCCAGCAAATTCATAGATTCCTGATCGCGAGCTAATATTAAAAACGTTCAATGTGCCGTAAAATTCTCAAACGGAGAGATTCCATCTTTCCAGCAAATTCATGGATTCCTGATCGCGAGCTAATATTAAAAACGTTCAATGTGCCGTTAAATTCTCAAACGGAGAGATTCCATCTTTCCAGCAAATTCATAGATTCCTGACCGCGAGCTAATATTAAAAACGTTCAATGTGCCGTAAAATTCTCAAACGGAGAGATTCCATCTTTCCAGCAAATTCATAGATTCCTGATCGCGAGAGCAAATATTAAAAACGTTCAATGTGCCGTAAAATTCTCAAACGGAGAGATTCCATCTTTCCAGCAAATTCATAGATTCCTGATCGCGAGCTAATATTAAAAAACGTTCAATGTGCCGTAAAATTCTCAAACGGAGAGATTCCATCTTTCCAGCAAATTCATAGATTCCTGATCGCGAGCTAATATTAAAAACGTTCAATGTGCCGTAAAATTCTCAAACGGAGAGATTCCATCTTTCCAGCAAATCAATAGATTCCTGACCGCGAGCTAATATTAAAAACGTTCAATGTGCCGTAAAATTCTCAAACGGAGAGATTCCATCTTTCCAGCAAATTCATAGATTCCTGATCGCGAGCTAATATTAAAAAACGTTCAATGTGCCGTAAAATTCTCAAACGGAGAGATTCCATCTTTCCAGCAAATTCATAGATTCCTGATCGCGAGCTAATATTAAAAACGTTCAATGTGCCGTAAAATTCTCAAACGGAGAGATTCCATCTTTCCAGCAAATTCATAGATTCCTGATCGCGAGCTAATATTAAAAACGTTCAATGTGCCGTAAAATTCTCAAACGGAGAGATTCCATCTTTCCAGCAAATTCATGGATTCCTGATCGCGAGCTAATATTAAAAACGTTCAATGTGCCGTAAAATTCTCAAACGGAGAGATTCCATCTTTCCAGCAAATTCATTGATTCCTGACCGCGAGCTAATATTAAAAACGTTCAATGTGCTGTAAAATTCTCAAACGGAGAGATTCCATCTTTCCAGCAAATTCATAGATTCCTGACCGCGAGTTATATTAAAAACGTTCAATGTGCCGTAAAATTCTCAAACGGAGAGATTCCATCTTTCCAGCAAATCAATAGATTCCTGACCGCGAGCTAATATTAAAAACGTTCAATGTGCCGTAAAATTCTCAAACGGAGAGATTCCATCTTTCCAGCAAATTCATAGATTCCTGATCGCGAGCTAATATTAAAAACGTTCAATGTGTCGTAAAATTCTCAAACGGAGAGATTCCATCTTTCCAGCAAATTCATAGAATCCTGATCGCGAGCTAATATTAAAAACGTTCAATGTGCCGTAAAATTCTCAAACGGAGAGATTCCCTCTTTCCAGCAAATTCATAGATTCCTGATCGCGAGCTAATATTAAAAACGTTCAATGTGCCGTAAAATTCTCAAACGGAGAGATTCCATCTTTCCAGCAAATTCATAGATTCCTGACCGCGAGCTAATATTAAAAACGTTCAATGTGCCGTAAAATTTTCAAACGGAGAGATTCCATCTTTCCAGCAAATTCATAGATTCCTGACCGCGAGCTAATATTAAAAACGTTCAATGTGCCGTTAAATTCTCAAACGGAGAGATTCCATCTTTCCAGCAAATTCATAGATTCCTGACCGCGAGCTAATATTAAAAACGTTCAATGTGCCGTAAAATTCTCAAACGGAGAGATTCCATCTTTCCAGCAAATTCATAGATTCCTGATCGCGAGAGCAAATATTAAAAACGTTCAATGTGCCGTAAAATTCTCAAACGGAGAGATTCCATCTTTCCAGCAAATTCATAGATTCCTGATCGCGAGCTAATATTAAAAAACGTTCAATGTGCCGTAAAATTCTCAAACGGAGAGATTCCATCTTTCCAGCAAATTCATAGATTCCTGATCGCGAGCTAATATTAAAAACGTTCAATGTGCCGTAAAATTCTCAAACGGAGAGATTCCATCTTTCCAGCAAATCAATAGATTCCTGACCGCGAGCTAATATTAAAAACGTTCAATGTGCCGTAAAATTCTCAAACGGAGAGATTCCATCTTTCCAGCAAATTCATAGATTCCTGATCGCGAGCTAATATTAAAAAACGTTCAATGTGCCGTAAAATTCTCAAACGGAGAGATTCCATCTTTCCAGCAAATTCATAGATTCCTGATCGCGAGCTAATATTAAAAACGTTCAATGTGCCGTAAAATTCTCAAACGGAGAGATTCCATCTTTCCAGCAAATCAATAGATTCCTGACCGCGAGCTAATATTAAAAACGTTCAATGTGCCGTAAAATTCTCAAACGGAGAGATTCCATCTTTCCAGCAAATTCATAGATTCCTGATCGCGAGCTAATATTAAAAAACGTTCAATGTGCCGTAAAATTCTCAAACGGAGAGATTCCATCTTTCCAGCAAATTCATAGATTCCTGATCGCGAGCTAATATTAAAAACGTTCAATGTGCCGTAAAATTCTCAAACGGAGAGATTCCATCTTTCCAGCAAATTCATGGATTCCTGATCGCGAGCTAATATTAAAAACGTTCAATGTGCCGTAAAATTCTCAAACGGAGAGATTCCATCTTTCCAGCAAATTCATTGATTCCTGACCGCGAGCTAATATTAAAAACGTTCAATGTGCTGTAAAATTCTCAAACGGAGAGATTCCACCTTTCCAGCAAATTCATAGATTCCTGACCGCGAGTTATATTAAAAACGTTCAATGTGCCGTAAAATTCTCAAACGGAGAGATTCCATCTTTCCAGCAAATCAATAGATTCCTGACCGCGAGCTAATATTAAAAACGTTCAATGTGCCGTAAAATTCTCAAACGGAGAGATTCCATCTTTCCAGCAAATTCATAGATTCCTGATCGCGAGCTAATATTAAAAACGTTCAATGTGCCGTAAAATTCTCAAACGGAGAGATTCCATCTTTCCAGCAAATTCATAGATTCCTGATCGCGAGCTAATATTAAAAACGTTCAATGTGCCGTAAAATTCTCAAACGGACAGATTCCCTCTTTCCAGCAAATTCATAGATTCCTGATCGCGAGCTAATATTAAAAACGTTCAATGTGCCGTAAAATTCTCAAACGGAGAGATTCCATCTTTCCAGCAAATTCATGGATTCCTGATCGCGAGCTAATATTAAAAACGTTCAATGTGCCGTAAAATTCTCAAACGGAGAGATTCCATCTTTCCAGCAAATTCATTGATTCCTGACCGCGAGCTAATATTAAAAACGTTCAATGTGCTGTAAAATTCTCAAACGGAGAGATTCCATCTTTCCAGCAAATTCATAGATTCCTGATCGCGAGCTAATATTAAAAACGTTCAATGTGCCGTAAAATTCTCAAACGGAGAGATTCCCTCTTTCCAGCAAATTCATAGATTCCTGATCGCGAGCTAATATTAAAAACGTTCAATGTGCCGTAAAATTCTCAAACGGAGAGATTCCATCTTTCCAGCAAATTCATAGATTCCTGACCGCGAGCTAATATTAAAAACGTTCAATGTGCCGTAAAATTTTCAAACGGAGAGATTCCATCTTTCCAGCAAATTCATAGATTCCTGACCGCGAGCTAATATTAAAAACGTTCAATGTGCCGTAAAATTCTCAAACGGAGAGATTCCATCTTTCCAGCAAATTCATAGATTCCTGACCGCGAGCTAATATTAAAAACGTTCAATGTGCCGTAAAATTCTCAAACGGAGAGATTCCATCTTTCCAGCAAATTCATAGATTCCTGATCGCGAGAGCTAATATTAAAAACGTTCAATGTGCCGTAAAATTCTCAAACGGAGAGATTCCATCTTTCCAGCAAATTCATAGATTCCTGATCGCGAGCTAATATTAAAAAACGTTCAATGTGCCGTAAAATTCTCAAACGGAGAGATTCCATCTTTCCAGCAAATTCATAGATTCCTGATCGCGAGCTAATATTAAAAACGTTCAATGTGCCGTAAAATTCTCAAACGGAGAGATTCCATCTTTCCAGCAAATCAATAGATTCCTGACCGCGAGCTAATATTAAAAACGTTCAATGTGCCGTAAAATTCTCAAACGGAGAGATTCCATCTTTCCAGCAAATTCATAGATTCCTGATCGCGAGCTAATATTAAAAAACGTTCAATGTGCCGTAAAATTCTCAAACGGAGAGATTCCATCTTTCCAGCAAATTCATAGATTCCTGATCGCGAGCTAATATTAAAAACGTTCAATGTGCCGTAAAATTCTCAAACGGAGAGATTCCATCTTTCCAGCAAATTCATGGATTCCTGATCGCGAGCTAATATTAAAAACGTTCAATGTGCCGTAAAATTCTCAAACGGAGAGATTCCATCTTTCCAGCAAATTCATTGATTCCTGACCGCGAGCTAATATTAAAAACGTTCAATGTGCTGTAAAATTCTCAAACGGAGAGATTCCACCTTTCCAGCAAATTCATAGATTCCTGACCGCGAGTTATATTAAAAACGTTCAATGTGCCGTAAAATTCTCAAACGGAGAGATTCCATCTTTCCAGCAAATCAATAGATTCCTGACCGCGAGCTAATATTAAAAACGTTCAATGTGCCGTAAAATTCTCAAACGGAGAGATTCCATCTTTCCAGCAAATTCATAGATTCCTGATCGCGAGCTAATATTAAAAACGTTCAATGTGCCGTAAAATTCTCAAACGGAGAGATTCCATCTTTCCAGCAAATTCATAGATTCCTGATCGCGAGCTAATATTAAAAACGTTCAATGTGCCGTAAAATTCTCAAACGGACAGATTCCCTCTTTCCAGCAAATTCATAGATTCCTGATCGCGCGCTAATATTAAAAACGTTCAATGTGCCGTAAAATTCTCAAACGGAGAGATTCCATCTTTCCAGCAAATTCATAGATTCCTGACCGCGAGCTAATATTAAAAACGTTCAATGTGCCGTAAAATTTTCAAACGGAGAGATTCCATCTTTCCAGCAAATTCATAGATTCCTGACCGCGAGCTAATATTAAAAACGTTCAATGTGCCGTAAAATTCTCAAACGGAGAGATTCCATCTTTCCAGCAAATTCATAGATTCCTGACCGCGAGCTAATATTAAAAACGTTCAATGTGCCGTAAAATTCTCAAACGGAGAGATTCCATCTTTCCAGCAAATTCATAGATTCCTGATCGCGAGAGCTAATATTAAAAACGTTCAATGTGCCGTAAAATTCTCAAACGGAGAGATTCCATCTTTCCAGCAAATTCATAGATTCCTGATCGCGAGAGCTAATATTAAAAACGTTCAATGTGCCGTAAAATTCTCAAACGGAGAGATTCCATCTTTCCAGCAAATTCATAGATTCCTGATTGCGAGCTAATATTAAAAAACGTTCAATGTGCCGTAAAATTCTCAAACGGAGAGATTCCATCTTTCCAGCAAATTCATAGATTCCTGACCGCGAGCTAATATTAAAAACGTTCAATGTGCCGTAAAATTTTCAAACGGAGAGATTCCATCTTTCCAGCAAATTCATAGATTCCTGACCGCGAGCTAATATTAAAAACGTTCAATGTGCCGTAAAATTCTCAAACGGAGAGATTCCATCTTTCCAGCAAATTCATAGATTCCTGACCGCGAGCTAATATTAAAAACGTTCAATGTGCCGTAAAATTCTCAAACGGAGAGATTCCATCTTTCCAGCAAATTCATAGATTCCTGATCGCGAGAGCTAATATTAAAAACGTTCAATGTGCCGTAAAATTCTCAAACGGAGAGATTCCATCTTTCCAGCAAATTCATAGATTCCTGATTGCGAGCTAATATTAAAAAACGTTCAATGTGCCGTAAAATTCTCAAACGGAGAGATTCCATCTTTCCAGCAAATTCATAGATTCCTGATCGCGAGAGCTAATATTAAAAACGTTCAATGTGCCGTAAAATTCTCAAACGGAGAGATTCCATCTTTCCAGCAAATTCATAGATTCCTGATCGCGAGCTAATATTAAAAAACGTTCAATGTGCCGTAAAATTCTCAAACGGAGAGATTCCATCTTTCCAGCAAATTCATAGATTCCTGATCGCGAGCTAATATTAAAAACGTTCAATGTGCCGTAAAATTCTCAAACGGAGAGATTCCATCTTTCCAGCAAATCAATAGATTCCTGACCGCGAGCTAATATTAAAAACGTTCAATGTGCCGTAAAATTCTCAAACGGAGAGATTCCATCTTTCCAGCAAATTCATAGATTCCTGATCGCGAGCTAATATTAAAAAACGTTCAATGTGCCGTAAAATTCTCAAACGGAGAGATTCCATCTTTCCAGCAAATTCATAGATTCCTGATCGCGAGCTAATATTAAAAACGTTCAATGTGCCGTAAAATTCTCAAACGGAGAGATTCCATCTTTCCAGCAAATTCATGGATTCCTGATCGCGAGCTAATATTAAAAACGTTCAATGTGCCGTAAAATTCTCAAACGGAGAGATTCCATCTTTCCAGCAAATTCATTGATTCCTGACCGCGAGCTAATATTAAAAACGTTCAATGTGCTGTAAAATTCTCAAACGGAGAGATTCCATCTTTCCAGCAAATTCATAGATTCCTGACCGCGAGTTATATTAAAAACGTTCAATGTGGCGTAAAATTCTCAAACGGAGAGATTCCATCTTTCCAGCAAATCAATAGATTCCTGACCGCGAGCTAATATTAAAAACGTTCAATGTGCCGTAAAATTCTCAAACGGAGAGATTCCATCTTTCCAGCAAATTCATAGATTCCTGACCGCGAGCTAATATTAAAAACGTTCAATGTGCCGTAAAATTTTCAAACGGAGAGATTCCATCTTTCCAGCAAATTCATAGATTCCTGACCGCGAGCTAATATTAAAAACGTTCAATGTGCCGTAAAATTCTCAAACGGAGAGATTCCATCTTTCCAGCAAATTCATAGATTCCTGACCGCGAGCTAATATTAAAAACGTTCAATGTGCCGTAAAATTCTCAAACGGAGAGATTCCATCTTTCCAGCAAATTCATAGATTCCTGATCGCGAGAGCTAATATTAAAAACGTTCAATGTGCCGTAAAATTCTCAAACGGAGAGATTCCATCTTTCCAGCAAATTCATAGATTCCTGATCGCGAGCTAATATTAAAAAACGTTCGATGTGTCGTAAAATTCTCAAACGGAGAGATTCCATCTTTCCAGCAAATTCATAGATTCCTGATCGCGAGCTAATATTAAAAACGTTCGATGTGCCGTAAAATTCTCAAACGGAGAGATTCCATCTTTCCAGCAAATCAATAGATTCCTGACCGCGAGCTAATATTAAAAACGTTCAATGTGCCGTAAAATTCTCAAACGGAGAGATTCCATCTTTCCAGCAAATTCATAGATTCCTGATCGCGAGCTAATATTAAAAAACGTTCAATGTGCCGTAAAATTCTCAAACGGAGAGATTCCATCTTTCCAGCAAATTCATAGATTCCTGATCGCGAGCTAATATTAAAAACGTTCAATGTGCCGTAAAATTCTCAAACGGAGAGATTCCATCTTTCCAGCAAATTCATGGATTCCTGATCGCGAGCTAATATTAAAAACGTTCAATGTGCCGTAAAATTCTCAAACGGAGAGATTCCATCTTTCCAGCAAATTCATTGATTCCTGACCGCGAGCTAATATTAAAAACGTTCAATGTGCTGTAAAATTCTGAAACGGAGAGATTCCGTCTTTCCAGCAAATTCATAGATTCCTGACCGCGAGTTATATTAAAAACGTTCAATGTGCCGTAAAATTCTCAAACGGAGAGATTCCATCTTTCCAGCAAATTCATAGATTCCTGATCGCGAGCTAATATTAAAAAACGTTCAATGTGCCGTAAAATTCTCAAACGGAGAGATTCCATCTTTCCAGCAAATTCATAGATTCCTGATCGCGAGCTAATATTAAAAACGTTCAATGTGCCGTAAAATTCTCAAACGGAGAGATTCCATCTTTCCAGCAAATCAATAGATTCCTGACCGCGAGCTAATATTAAAAACGTTCAATGTGCCGTAAAATTCTCAAACGGAGAGATTCCATCTTTCCAGCAAATTCATAGATTCCTGATCGCGAGCTAATATTAAAAAACGTTCAATGTGCCGTAAAATTCTCAAACGGAGAGATTCCATCTTTCCAGCAAATTCATAGATTCCTGATCGCGAGCTAATATTAAAAACGTTCAATGTGCCGTAAAATTCTCAAACGGAGAGATTCCATCTTTCCAGCAAATTCATAGATTCCTGATCGCGAGCTAATATTAAAAACGTTCAATGTGCCGTAAAATTCTCAAACGGAGAGATTCCATCTTTCCAGCAAATTCATGGATTCCTGATCGCGAGCTAATATTAAAAACGTTCAATGTGCCGTAAAATTCTCAAACGGAGAGATTCCATCTTTCCAGCAAATTCATAGATTCCTGATCGCGAGCTAATATTAAAAACGTTCAATGTGCCGTAAAATTCTCAAACGGAGAGATTCCATCTTTCCAGCAAATTCATGGATTCCTGATCGCGAGCTAATATTAAAAACGTTCAATGTGCCGTAAAATTCTCAAACGGAGAGATTCCATCTTTCCAGCAAATTCATTGATTCCTGACCGCGAGCTAATATTAAAAACGTTCAATGTGCTGTAAAATTCTGAAACGGAGAGATTCCGTCTTTCCAGCAAATTCATAGATTCCTGACCGCGAGTTATATTAAAAACGTTCAATGTGCCGTAAAATTCTCAAACGGAGAGATTCCATCTTTCCAGCAAATTCATAGATTCCTGATCGCGAGCTAATATTAAAAACGTTCAATCTGCCGTAAAATTCTCAAACGGAGAGATTCCATCTTTCCAGCAAATTCATAGATTCCTGATCGCGAGCTAATATTAAAAAACGTTCAATGTGCCGTAAAATTCTCAAACGGAGAGATTCCATCTTTCCAGCAAATTCATAGATTCCTGATCGCGAGCTAATATTAAAAACGTTCAATGTGCCGTAAAATTCTCAAACGGAGAGATTCCATCTTTCCAGCAAATTCATAGATTCCTGATCGCGAGCTAATATTAAAAACGTTCAATGTGCCGTAAAATTCTCAAACGGAGAGATTCCATCTTTCCAGCAAATTCATGGATTCCTGATCGCGAGCTAATATTAAAAACGTTCAATGTGCCGTAAAATTCTCAAACGGAGAGATTCCATCTTTCCAGCAAATTCATCGATTCCTGATCGCGAGCTAATATTAAAAACGTTCAATGTGCCGTAAAATTCTCAAACGGAGAGATTCCATCTTTCCAGCAAATTCATGGATTCCTGATCGCGAGCTAATATTAAAAACGTTCAATGTGCCGTAAAATTCTCAAACGGAGAGATTCCATCTTTCCAGCAAATTCATTGATTCCTGACCGCGAGCTAATATTAAAAACGTTCAATGTGCTGTAAAATTCTGAAACGGAGAGATTCCGTCTTTCCAGCAAATTCATAGATTCCTGACCGCGAGTTATATTAAAAACGTTCAATGTGCCGTAAAATTCTCAAACGGAGAGATTCCATCTTTCCAGCAAATTCATAGATTCCTGATCGCGAGCTAATATTAAAAAACGTTCAATGTGCCGTAAAATTCTCAAACGGAGAGATTCCATCTTTCCAGCAAATTCATAGATTCCTGATCGCGAGCTAATATTAAAAACGTTCAATGTGCCGTAAAATTCTCAAACGGAGAGATTCCATCTTTCCAGCAAATCAATAGATTCCTGACCGCGAGCTAATATTAAAAACGTTCAATGTGCCGTAAAATTCTCAAACGGAGAGATTCCATCTTTCCAGCAAATTCATAGATTCCTGACCGCGAGCTAATATTAAAAACGTTCAATGTGCCGTAAAATTCTCAAACGGAGAGATTCCATCTTTCCAGCAAATTCATAGATTCCTGATCGCGAGCTAATATTAAAAACGTTCAATGTGCCGTAAAATTCTCAAACGGAGAGATTCCATCTTTCCAGCAAATTCATAGATTCCTGATCGCGAGCTAATATTAAAAACGTTCAATGTGCCGTAAAATTCTCAAACGGACAGATTCCCTCTTTCCAGCAAATTCATAGATTCCTGATCGCGCGCTAATATTAAAAACGTTCAATGTGCCGTAAAATTCTCAAACGGAGAGATTCCATCTTTCCAGCAAATTCATAGATTCCTGACCGCGAGCTAATATTAAAAACGTTCAATGTGCCGTAAAATTTTCAAACGGAGAGATTCCATCTTTCCAGCAAATTCATAGATTCCTGACCGCGAGCTAATATTAAAAACGTTCAATGTGCCGTAAAATTCTCAAACGGAGAGATTCCATCTTTCCAGCAAATTCATAGATTCCTGACCGCGAGCTAATATTAAAAACGTTCAATGTGCCGTAAAATTCTCAAACGGAGAGATTCCATCTTTCCAGCAAATTCATAGATTCCTGATCGCGAGCTAATATTAAAAACGTTCAATGTGCCGTAAAATTCTCAAACGGAGAGATTCCATCTTTCCAGCAAATTCATAGATTCCTGATCGCGAGCTAATATTAAAAACGTTCAATGTGCCGTAAAATTCTCAAACGGACAGATTCCCTCTTTCCAGCAAATTCATAGATTCCTGATCGCGAGCTAATATTAAAAACGTTCAATGTGCCGTAAAATTCTCAAACGGAG
Source organism: Actinernus sp. WN-2022 (assembly GCA_030867875.1). Lineage (NCBI taxonomy): Eukaryota > Metazoa > Cnidaria > Anthozoa > Actiniaria > Actinernidae > Actinernus > Actinernus sp. WN-2022. The sequence goes on along the minus strand of JAOWCC010001060.1, from coordinate 28,551 downwards.
AGATTCCATCTTTCCAGCAAATTCATAGATTCCTGATCGCGAGAGCTAATATTAAAAACGTTCAATGTGCCGTAAAATTCTCAAATGGAGAGATTCCATCTTTTTAGCAAACTCATAGATTCCTGATCGCGAGCTAATATTAAAAACGTTCAATGTGCCGTAAAATTCTGAAACGAAGAGATTCCATCTTTCCAGCAAATTCATAGATTCCTGATCGCGAGCTAATATTAAAAACGTTCAATGTGCCGTAAAATTCTCAAACGGAGAGATTCCATCTTTCCAGCAAATTCATAGATTCCTGATCGCGAGCTAATATTAAAAAACGTTCAATGTGCCGTAAAATTCTCAAACGGAGAGATTCCATCTTTCCAGCAAATTCATAGATTCCTGATCGCGAGCTAATATTAAAAACGTTCAATGTGCCGTAAAATTCTCAAACGGAGAGATTCCATCTTTCCAGCAAATTCATGGATTCCTGATCGCGAGCTAATATTAAAAACGTTCAATGTGCCGTAAAATTCTCAAACGGAGAGATTCCATCTTTCCAGCAAATTCATAGATTCCTGATCGCGAGAGCTAATATTAAAAACGTTCAATGTGCCGTAAAATTCTCAAATGGAGAGATTCCATCTTTTTAGCAAACTCATAGATTCCTGATCGCGAGCTAATATTAAAAACGTTCAATGTGCCGTAAAATTCTGAAACGAAGAGATTCCATCTTTCCAGCAAATTCATAGATTCCTGATCGCGAGCTAATATTAAAAACGTTCAATGTGCCGTAAAATTCTCAAACGGAGAGATTCCATCTTTCCAGCAAATTCATAGATTCCTGATCGCGAGCTAATATTAAAAAACGTTCAATGTGCCGTAAAATTCTCAAACGGAGAGATTCCATCTTTCCAGCAAATTCATAGATTCCTGATCGCGAGCTAATATTAAAAACGTTCAATGTGCCGTAAAATTCTCAAACGGAGAGATTCCATCTTTCCAGCAAATCAATAGATTCCTGACCGCGAGCTAATATTAAAAACGTTCAATGTGCCGTAAAATTCTCAAACGGAGAGATTCCATCTTTCCAGCAAATTCATAGATTCCTGATCGCGAGCTAATATTAAAAACGTTCAATGTGCCGTAAAATTCTCAAACGGAGAGATTCCATCTTTCCAGCAAATTCATAGATTCCTGATCGCGAGCTAATATTAAAAACGTTCAATGTGCCGTAAAATTCTCAAACGGACAGATTCCCTCTTTCCAGCAAATTCATAGATTCCTGATCGCGCGCTAATATTAAAAACGTTCAATGTGCCGTAAAATTCTCAAACGGAGAGATTCCATCTTTCCAGCAAATTCATAGATTCCTGACCGCGAGCTAATATTAAAAACGTTCAATGTGCCGTAAAATTTTCAAACGGAGAGATTCCATCTTTCCAGCAAATTCATAGATTCCTGACCGCGAGCTAATATTAAAAACGTTCAATGTGCCGTAAAATTCTCAAACGGAGAGATTCCATCTTTCCAGCAAATTCATAGATTCCTGACCGCGAGCTAATATTAAAAACGTTCAATGTGCCGTAAAATTCTCAAACGGAGAGATTCCATCTTTCCAGCAAATTCATAGATTCCTGATCGCGAGAGCTAATATTAAAAACGTTCAATGTGCCGTAAAATTCTCAAACGGAGAGATTCCATCTTTCCAGCAAATTCATAGATTCCTGATTGCGAGCTAATATTAAAAAACGTTCAATGTGCCGTAAAATTCTCAAACGGAGAGATTCCATCTTTCCAGCAAATTCATAGATTCCTGATCGCGAGAGCTAATATTAAAAACGTTCAATGTGCCGTAAAATTCTCAAACGGAGAGATTCCATCTTTCCAGCAAATTCATAGATTCCTGACCGCGAGCTAATATTAAAAACGTTCAATGTGCCGTAAAATTTTCAAACGGAGAGATTCCATCTTTCCAGCAAATTCATTGATTCCTGACCGCGAGCTAATATTAAAAACGTTCAATGTGCTGTAAAATTCTCAAACGGAGAGATTCCACCTTTCCAGCAAATTCATAGATTCCTGACCGCGAGTTATATTAAAAACGTTCAATGTGCCGTAAAATTCTCAAACGGAGAGATTCCATCTTTCCAGCAAATCAATAGATTCCTGACCGCGAGCTAATATTAAAAACGTTCAATGTGCCGTAAAATTCTCAAACGGAGAGATTCCATCTTTCCAGCAAATTCATAGATTCCTGATCGCGAGCTAATATTAAAAACGTTCAATGTGCCGTAAAATTCTCAAACGGAGAGATTCCATCTTTCCAGCAAATTCATAGATTCCTGATCGCGAGCTAATATTAAAAACGTTCAATGTGCCGTAAAATTCTCAAACGGACAGATTCCCTCTTTCCAGCAAATTCATAGATTCCTGATCGCGCGCTAATATTAAAAACGTTCAATGTGCCGTAAAATTCTCAAACGGAGAGATTCCATCTTTCCAGCAAATTCATAGATTCCTGACCGCGAGCTAATATTAAAAACGTTCAATGTGCCGTAAAATTTTCAAACGGAGAGATTCCATCTTTCCAGCAAATTCATAGATTCCTGACCGCGAGCTAATATTAAAAACGTTCAATGTGCCGTAAAATTCTCAAACGGAGAGATTCCATCTTTCCAGCAAATTCATAGATTCCTGACCGCGAGCTAATATTAAAAACGTTCAATGTGCCGTAAAATTCTCAAACGGAGAGATTCCATCTTTCCAGCAAATTCATAGATTCCTGATCGCGAGAGCTAATATTAAAAACGTTCAATGTGCCGTAAAATTCTCAAACGGAGAGATTCCATCTTTCCAGCAAATTCATAGATTCCTGATTGCGAGCTAATATTAAAAAACGTTCAATGTGCCGTAAAATTCTCAAACGGAGAGATTCCATCTTTCCAGCAAATTCATAGATTCCTGATCGCGAGAGCTAATATTAAAAACGTTCAATGTGCCGTAAAATTCTCAAACGGAGAGATTCCATCTTTCCAGCAAATTCATAGATTCCTGATCGCGAGCTAATATTAAAAAACGTTCAATATGCCGTAAAATTCTCAAACGGAGAGATTCCATCTTTCCAGCAAATTCATAGATTCCTGATCGCGAGCTAATATTAAAAACGTTCAATGTGCCGTAAAATTCTCAAACGGAGAGATTCCATCTTTCCAGCAAATCAATAGATTCCTGACCGCGAGCTAATATTAAAAACGTTCAATGTGCCGTAAAATTCTCAAACGGAGAGATTCCATCTTTCCAGCAAATTCATAGATTCCTGATCGCGAGCTAATATTAAAAAACGTTCAATGTGCCGTAAAATTCTCAAACGGAGAGATTCCATCTTTCCAGCAAATTCATAGATTCCTGATCGCGAGCTAATATTAAAAACGTTCAATGTGCCGTAAAATTCTCAAACGGAGAGATTCCATCTTTCCAGCAAATTCATGGATTCCTGATCGCGAGCTAATATTAAAAACGTTCAATGTGCCGTAAAATTCTCAAACGGAGAGATTCCATCTTTCCAGCAAATTCATTGATTCCTGACCGCGAGCTAATATTAAAAACGTTCAATGTGCTGTAAAATTCTCAAACGGAGAGATTCCATCTTTCCAGCAAATTCATAGATTCCTGACCGCGAGTTATATTAAAAACGTTCAATGTGGCGTAAAATTCTCAGACGGAGAGATTCCATCTTTCCAGCAAATCAATAGATTCCTGACCGCGAGCTAATATTAAAAACGTTCAATGTGCCGTAAAATTCTCAAACGGAGAGATTCCATCTTTCCAGCAAATTCATAGATTCCTGACCGCGAGCTAATATTAAAAACGTTCAATGTGCCGTAAAATTTTCAAACGGAGAGATTCCATCTTTCCAGCAAATTCATAGATTCCTGACCGCGAGCTAATATTAAAAACGTTCAATGTGCCGTAAAATTCTCAAACGGAGAGATTCCATCTTTCCAGCAAATTCATAGATTCCTGACCGCGAGCTAATATTAAAAACGTTCAATGTGCCGTAAAATTCTCAAACGGAGAGATTCCATCTTTCCAGCAAATCAATAGATTCCTGACCGCGAGCTAATATTAAAAACGTTCAATGTGCCGTAAAATTCTCAAACGGAGAGATTCCATCTTTCCAGCAAATTCATAGATTCCTGATCGCGAGCTAATATTAAAAAACGTTCAATGTGCCGTAAAATTCTCAAACCGAGAGATTCCATCTTTCCAGCAAATTCATAGATTCCTGATCGCGAGCTAATATTAAAAACGTTCAATGTGCCGTAAAATTCTCAAACGGAGAGATTCCATCTTTCCAGCAAATTCATGGATTCCTGATCGCGAGCTAATATTAAAAACGTTCAATGTGCCGTAAAATTCTCAAACGGAGAGATTCCATCTTTCCAGCAAATTCATTGATTCCTGACCGCGAGCTAATATTAAAAACGTTCAATGTGCTGTAAAATTCTGAAACGGAGAGATTCCGTCTTTCCAGCAAATTCATAGATTCCTGACCGCGAGTTATATTAAAAACGTTCAATGTGCCGTAAAATTCTCAAACGGAGAGATTCCATCTTTCCAGCAAATTCATAGATTCCTGATCGCGAGCTAATATTAAAAACGTTCAATGTGCCGTAAAATTCTCAAACGGAGAGATTCCCTCTTTTCAGCAAATTCATAGATTCCTGATCGCGAGCTAATATTAAAAACGTTCAATGTGCCGTAAAATTCTCAAACGGACAGATTCCCTCTTTCCAGCAAATTCATAGATTCCTGATCGCGAGCTAATATTAAAAACGTTCAATGTGCCGTAAAATTCTCAAACGGAGAGATTCCATCTTTCCAGCAAATTCATAGATTCCTGACCGCGAGCTAATATTAAAAACGTTCAATGTGCCGTAAAATTTTCAAACGGAGAGATTCCATCTTTCCAGCAAATTCATAGATTCCTGATCGCGAGAGCTAATATTAAAAACGTTCAATGTGCCGTAAAATTCTCAAACGGAGAGATTCCATCTTTCCAGCAAATTCATAGATTCCTGATTGCGAGCTAATATTAAAAAACGTTCAATGTGCCGTAAAATTCTCAAACGGAGAGATTCCATCTTTCCAGCAAATTCATAGATTCCTGATCGCGAGAGCTAATATTAAAAACGTTCAATGTGCCGTAAAATTCTCAAACGGAGAGATTCCATCTTTCCAGCAAATTCATAGATTCCTGATCGCGAGCTAATATTAAAAAACGTTCAATGTGCCGTAAAATTCTCAAACGGAGAGATTCCATCTTTCCAGCAAATTCCTAGATTCCTGATCGCGAGCTAATATTAAAAACGTTCAATGTGCCGTAAAATTCTCAAACGGAGAGATTCCATCTTTCCAGCAAATCAATAGATTCCTGACCGCGAGCTAATATTAAAAACGTTCAATGTGCCGTAAAATTCTCAAACGGAGAGATTCCATCTTTCCAGCAAATTCATAGATTCCTGATCGCGAGCTAATATTAAAAAACGTTCAATGTGCCGTAAAATTCTCAAACGGAGAGATTCCATCTTTCCAGCAAATTCATAGATTCCTGATCGCGAGCTAATATTAAAAACGTTCAATGTGCCGTAAAATTCTCAAACGGAGAGATTCCATCTTTCCAGCAAATTCGTGGATTCCTGATCGCGAGCTAATATTAAAAACGTTCAATGTGCCGTAAAATTCTCAAACGGAGAGATTCCATCTTTCCAGCAAATTCATTGATTCCTGACCGCGAGCTAATATTAAAAACGTTCAATGTGCTGTAAAATTCTCAAACGGAGAGATTCCATCTTTCCAGCAAATTCATAGATTCCTGACCGCGAGTTATATTAAAAACGTTCAATGTGGCGTAAAATTCTCAAACGGAGAGATTCCATCTTTCCAGCAAATCAATAGATTCCTGACCGCGAGCTAATATTAAAAACGTTCAATGTGCCGTAAAATTCTCAAACGGAGAGATTCCATCTTTCCAGCAAATCAATAGATTCCTGACCGCGAGCTAATATTAAAAACGTTCAATGTGCCGTAAAATTCTCAAACGGAGAGATTCCATCTTTCCAGCAAATTCATAGATTCCTGATCGCGAGAGCTAATATTAAAAACGTTCAATGTGCCGTAAAATTCTCAAACGGAGAGATTCCATCTTTCCAGCAAATTCATAGATTCCTGATCGCGAGCTAATATTAAAAACGTTCAATGTGCCGTAAAATTCTCAAACGGAGAGATTCCATCTTTCCAGCAAATTCATAGATTCCTGATCGCGAGAGCTAATATTAAAAACGTTCAATGTGCCGTAAAATTCTCAAACGGAGAGATTCCATCTTTCCAGCAAATTCATAGATTCCTGATCGCGAGCTAATATTAAAAAACGTTCAATGTGCCGTAAAATTCTCAAACGGAGAGATTCCATCTTTCCAGCAAATTCATAGATTCCTGATCGCGAGCTAATATTAAAAACGTTCAATGTGCCGTAAAATTCTCAAACGGAGAGATTCCATCTTTCCAGCAAATTCATAGATTCCTGACCGCGAGCTAATATTAAAAACGTTCAATGTGCCGTAAAATTTTCAAACGGAGGGATTCCATCTTTCCAGCAAATTCATAGATTCCTGACCGCGAGCTAATATTAAAAACGTTCAATGTGCCGTAAAATTCTCAAACGGAGAGATTCCATCTTTCCAGCAAATTCATAGATTCCTGACCGCGAGCTAATATTAAAAACGTTCAATGTGCCGTAAAATTCTCAAACGGAGAGATTCCATCTTTCCAGCAAATTCATAGATTCCTGATCGCGAGCTAATATTAAAAACGTTCAATGTGCCGTAAAATTCTCAAACGGAGAGATTCCCTCTTTCCAGAAAATTCATAGATTCCTGATCGCGAGCTAATATTAAAAACGTTCAATGTGCCGTAAAATTCTCAAACGGAGAGATTCCATCTTTCCAGCAAATTCATAGATTCCTGACCGCGAGCTAATATTAAAAACGTTCAATGTGCCGTAAAATTCTCAAACGGAGAGATTCAATCTTTCCAGCCAATTCATGGATTCCTGATCGCGAGCTAATATTAAAAACGTTCAATGTGCCGTAAAATTCTCAAACGGAGAGATTCAATCTTTCCAGCCAATTGATTGATTCCTGACCGCGAGCTAATATTAAAAACGTTCAATGTGCTGTAAAATTCTCAAACGGAGAGATTCCATCTTTCCAGCAAATTCATAGATTCCTGACCGCGAGTTATATTAAAAACGTTCAATGTGCCGTAAAATTCTCAAACGGAGAGATTCCATCTTTCCAGCAAATCAATAGATTCCTGACCGCGAGCTAATATTAAAAACGTTCAATGTGCCGTAAAATTCTCAAACGGAGAGATTCCATCTTTCCAGCAAATTCATAGATTCCTGATCGCGAGCTAATATTAAAAACGTTCAATGTGCCGTAAAATTCTCAAACGGAGAGATTCCATCTTTCCAGCAAATTCATAGATTCCTGATCGCGAGCTAATATTAAAAACGTTCAATGTGCCGTAAAATTCTCAAACGGAGAGATTCCCTCTTTCCAGCAAATTCATAGATTCCTGATCGCGAGCTAATATTAAAAACGTTCAATGTGCCGTAAAATTCTCAAACGGAGAGATTCCATCTTTCCAGCAAATTCATAGATTCCTGACCGCGAGCTAATATTAAAAACGTTCAATGTGCCGTAAAATTTTCAAACGGAGAGATTCCATCTTTCCAGCAAATTCATAGATTCCTGACCGCGAGCTAATATTAAAAACGTTCAATGTGCCGTAAAATTCTCAAACGGAGAGATTCCATCTTTCCAGCAAATTCATAGATTCCTGACCGCGAGCTAATATTAAAAACGTTCAATGTGCCGTAAAATTCTCAAACGGAGAGATTCCATCTTTCCAGCAAATTAATAGATTCCTGATCGCGAGAGCTAATATTAAAAACGTTCAATGTGCCGTAAAATTCTCAAACGGAGAGATTCCATCTTTTTAGCAAACTCATAGATTCCTGATCGCGAGCTAATATTAAAAACGTTCAATGTGCCGTAAAATTCTCAAACGGAGAGATTCCATCTTTCCAGCAAATTCATAGATTCCTGATCGCGAGCTAATATTAAAAACGTTCAATGTGCCGTAAAATTCTCAAACGGAGAGATTCCCTCTTTCCAGCAAATTCTTAGATTCCTGATCGCGAGCTAATATTAAAAACGTTCAATGTGCCGTAAAATTCTCAAACGGAGAGATTCCATCTTTCCAGCAAATTCATAGATTCCTGACCGCGAGCTAATATTAAAAATGTTCAATGTGCCGTAAAATTTTCAAACGGAGAGATTCCATCTTTCCAGCAAATTCATAGATTCCTGACCGCGAGCTAATATTAAAAACGTTCAATGTGCCGTAAAATTCTCAAACGGAGAGATTCCATCTTTCCAGCAAATTCATAGATTCCTGACCGCGAGCTAATATTAAAAACGTTCAATGTGCCGTAAAATTCTCAAACGGAGAGATTCCATCTTTCCAGCAAATTAATAGATTCCTGATCGCGAGAACTAATATTAAAAACGTTCAATGTGCCGTAAAATTCTCAAACGGAGAGATTCCATCTTTCCAGCAAATTCATAGATTCCTGATCGCGAGAGCTAATATTAAAAACGTTCAATGTGCCGTAAAATTCTCAAACGGAGAGATTCCATCTTTTTAGCAAACTCATAGATTCCTGATCGCGAGCTAATATTAAAAACGTTCAATGTGCCGTAAAATTCTGAAACGAAGAGATTCCATCTTTCCAGCAAATTCATAGATTCCTGATCGCGAGCTAATATTAAAAACGTTCAATGTGCCGTAAAATTCTCAAACGGAGAGATTCCATCTTTCCAGCAAATTCATAGATTCCTGATCGCGAGCTAATATTAAAAAACGTTCAATGTGCCGTAAAATTCTCAAACGGAGAGATTCCATCTTTCCAGCAAATTCATAGATTCCTGATCGCGAGCTAATATTAAAAACGTTCAATGTGCCGTAAAATTCTCAAACGGAGAGATTCCATCTTTTTAGCAAACTCATAGATTCCTGATCGCGAGCTAATATTAAAAACGTTCAATGTGCCGTAAAATTCTGAAACGAAGAGATTCCATCTTTCCATCAAATTCATAGATTCCTGATCGCGAGCTAATATTAAAAACGTTCAATGTGCCGTAAAATTCTCAAACGGAGAGATTCCATCTTTCCAGCAAATTCATAGATTCCTGATCGCGAGCTAATATTAAAAAACGTTCAATGTGCCTTAAAATTCTCAAACGGAGAGATTCCATCTTTCCAGCAAATTCATAGATTCCTGATCGCGAGCTAATATTGAAAACGTTCAATGTGCCGTAAAATTCTCAAACATAGAGATTCCATCTTTCCAGCAAATCAATAGATTCCTGACCGCGAGCTAATATTAAAAACGTTCAATGTGCCGTAAAATTCTCAAACGGAGAGATTCCATCTTTCCAGCAAATTCATAGATTCCTGCTCGCGAGCTAATATTAAAAACGTTCAATGTGCCGTAAAATTCTCAAACGGAGAGATTCCATCTTTCCAGCAAATTCATAGATTCCTGATCGCGAGCTAATATTAAAAACGTTCAATGTGCCGTAAAATTCTCAAACGGAGAGATTCCATCTTTTTAGCAAACTCATAGATTCCTGATCGCGAGCTAATATTAAAAACGTTCAATGTGCCGTAAAATTCTGAAACGAAGAGATTCCATCTTTCCAGCAAATTCATAGATTCCTGATCGCGAGCTAATATTAAAAACGTTCAATGTGCCGTAAAATTCTCAAACGGAGAGATTCCATCTTTCCATCAAATTCATAGATTCCTGATCGCGAGCTAATATTAAAAACGTTCAATGTGCCGTAAAATTCTCAAACGGAGAGACTCCATCTTTCCAGCAAATTCATAGATTCCTGATCGCGAGCTAATATTAAAAAACGTTCAATGTGCCGTAAAATTCTCAAACGGAGAGATTCCCTCTTTCCAGCAGATTCATAGATTCCTGATCGCGAGAGCTAATATTAAAAACGTTCAATGTGCCGTAAAATTCTCAAACGGAGAGATTCCATCTTTTTAGCAAACTCATAGATTCCTGATCGCGAGCTAATATTAAAAACGTTCAATGTGCCGTAAAATTCTGAAACGAAGAGATTCCATCTTTCCAGCAAATTCATAGATTCCTGATCGCGAGCTAATATTAAAAACGTTCAATGTGCCGTAAAATTTTCAAACGGAGAGATTCCATCTTTCCAGCAAATTCATAGATTCCTGACCGCGAGCTAATATTAAAAACGTTCAATGTGCCGTAAAATTCTCAAACGGAGAGATTCCATCTTTCCAGCAAATTCATAGATTCCTGACCGCGAGCTAATATTAAAAACGTTCAATGTGCCGTAAAATTCTCAAACGGAGAGATTCCATCTTTCCAGCAAATTCATAGATTCCTGATCGCGAGAGCTAATATTAAAAACGTTCAATGTGCCGTAAAATTCTCAAACGGAGAGATTCCATCTTTTTAGCAAACTCATAGATTCCTGATCGCGAGCTAATATTAAAAACGTTCAATGTGCCGTAAAATTCTGAAACGAAGAGATTCCATCTTTCCAGCAAATTCATAGATTCCTGATCGCGAGCTAATATTAAAAACGTTCAATGTGCCGTAAAATTCTCAAACGGAGAGATTCCATCTTTCCAGCAAATTCATTGATTCCTGACCGCGAGCTAATATTAAAAACGTTCAATGTGGTGTAAAATTCTCAAACGGAGAGATTCCATCTTTCCAGCAAATTCATAGATTCCTGACCGCGAGTTATATTAAAAACGTTCAATGTGCCGTAAAATTCTCAAACGGAGAGATTCCATCTTTCCAGCAAATCAATAGATTACTGACCGCGAGCTAATATTAAAAACGTTCAATGTGCCGTAAAATTCTCAAACGGAGAGATTCCATCTTTCCAGCAATTTCATAGATTCCTGATCGCGAGCTAATATTAACAACGTTCAATGTGCCGTAAAATTCTCAAACGGAGATATTCCATCTTTCCAGCAAATTCATAGATTCCTGATCGCGAGCTAATATTAAAAACGTTCAATGTGCCGTAAAATTCTCAAACGGAGAGATTCCCTCTTTCCAGCAAATTCATAGATTCCTGATCGCGAGCTAATATTAAAAAACGTTCAATGTGCCGTAAAATTCTCAAACGGAGAGATTCCATCTTTCCAGCAAATTCATAGATTCCTGATCGCGAGCTAATATTAAAAACGTTCAATGTGCCGTAAAATCCTCAAACGGAGAGATTCCATCTTTCCAGCAAATCAATAGATTCCTGACCGCGAGCTAATATTAAAAACGTTCAATGTGCCGTAAAATTCTCAAACGGAGAGATTCCATCTTTCTAGCAAATTCATAGATTCCTGATCGCGAGCTAATATTAAAAACGTTCAATGTGCCGTAAAATTCTCAAACGGAGAGATTTCATCTTTCCAGCGAATTCATAGATTCCTGACCGCGAGCTAATATTAAAAACGTTCAATGTGCCGTAAAATTCTCAAACGGAGAGATTCCATCTTTCCAGCAAATTCATAGATTCCTGATCGCGAGCTAATATTAAAAAACGTTCAATGTGCCGTAAAATTCTCAAACGGAGAGATTCCATCTTTCCAGCAAATTCATAGATTCCTGATCGCGAGCTAATATTAAAAACGTTCAATGTGCCGTAAAATTCTCAAACGGAGAGATTCCATCTTTCCAGCAAATCAATAGATTCCTGACCGCGAGCTAATATTAAAAACGTTCAATGTGCCGTAAAATTCTCAAACGGAGAGATTCCATCTTTCCAGCAAATTCATAGATTCCTGATCGCGAGCTAATATTAAAAACGTTCAATATTCCGTAAAATTCTCAAACGGAGAGATTCCATCTTTCCAGCAAATTCATAGATTCCTGATCGCGAGCTAATATTAAAAACGTTCAATGTGCCGTAAAATTCTCAAACGGAGAGATTCCCTCTTTCCAGCAAATTCATAGATTCCTGATCGCGAGAGCTAATATTAAAAACGTTCAATGTGCCGTAAAATTCTCAAACGGAGAGATTCAATCTTTTTAGCAAACTCATAGATTCCTGATCGCGACCTAATATTAAAAACGTTCAATGTGGCGTAAAATTCTGAAACGAAGAGATTCCATCTTTCCAGCAAATTCATAGATTCCTGATCGCGAGCTAATATTAAAAACGTTCAATGTGCCGTAAAATTTTCAAACGGAGAGATTCCATCTTTCCAGCAAATTCATAGATTCCTGACCGCGAGCTAATATTAAAAACGTTCAATGTGCTGTAAAATTCTCAAACGGAGAGATTCCATCTTTCCAGCAAATTCATAGATTCCTGACCGCGAGCTAATATTAAAAACGTTCAATGTGCCGTAAAATTCTCAAACGGAGAGATTCCATCTTTCCAGCAAATTCATAGATTCCTGATCGCGAGAGCTAATATTAAAAACGTTCAATGTGCCGTAAAATTCTCAAACGGAGAGATTCCATCTTTTTAGCAAACTCATAGATTCCTGATCGCGAGCTAATATTAAAAACGTTCAATGTGCCGTAAAATTCTGAAACGAAGAGATTCCATCTTTCCAGCAAATTCATAGATTCCTGATCGCGAGCTAATATTAAAAACGTTCAATGTGCCGTAAAATTCTCAAACGGAGAGATTCCATCTTTCCAGCAAATTCATTGATTCCTGACCGCGAGCTAATATTAAAAACGTTCAATGTGCTGTAAAATTCTCAAACGGAGAGATTCCATCTTTCCAGCAAATTCATAGATTCCTGACCGCGAGTTATATTAAAAACGTTCAATGTGCCGTAAAATTCTCAAACATAGAGATTCCATCTTTCCAGCAAATCAATAGATTCCTGACCGCGAGCTAATATTAAAAACGTTCAATGTGCCGTAAAATTCTCAAACGGAGAGATTCCATCTTTCCAGCAATTTCATAGATTCCTGATCGCGAGCTAATATTAAAAACGTTCAATGTGCCGTAAAATTCTCAAACGGAGAGATTCCATCTTTCCAGCAAATTCATAGATTCCTGATCGCGAGCTAATATTAAAAACGTTCAATGTGCCGTAAAATTCTCAAACGGAGAGATTCCCTCTTTCCAGCAAATTCATAGATTCCTGATCGCGAGCTAATATTAAAAAACGTTCAATGTGCCGTAAAATTCTCAAACGGAGAGATTCCATCTTTCCAGCAAATTCATAGATTCCTGATCGCGAGCTAATATTAAAAACGTTCAATGTGCCGTAAAATCCTCAAACGGAGAGATTCCATCTTTCCAGCAAATCAATAGATTCCTGACCGCGAGCTAATATTAAAAACGTTCAATGTGCCGTAAAATTCTCAAACGGAGAGATTCCATCTTTCCAGCAAATTCATAGATTCCTGATCGCGAGCTAATATTAAAAACGTTCAATGTGCCGTAAAATTCTCAAACGGAGAGATTCCCTCTTTCTAGCAAATTTATAGATTCCTGATCGCGAGCTAATATTAAAAACGTTCAATGTGCCGTAAAATTCTCAAACGGAGAGATTCCATCTTTCCAGCAAATTCATAGATTCCTGACCGCGAGCTAATATTAAAAACGTTCAATGTGCCGTAAAATTTTCAAACGGAGAGATTCCATCTTTCCAGCAAATTCATAGATTCCTGACCGCGAGCTAATATTAAAAACGTTCAATGTGCCGTAAAATTCTCAAACGGAGAGATTCCATCTTTCCAGCAAATTCATAGATTCCTGACCGCGAGCTAATATTAAAAACGTTCAATGTGCCGTAAAATCCTCAAACGGAGAGATTCCATCTTTCCAGCAAATCAATAGATTCCTGACCGCGAGCTAATATTAAAAACGTTCAATGTGCCGTAAAATTCTCAAACGGAGAGATTCCATCTTTCCAGCAAATTCATAGATTCCTGATCGCGAGCTAATATTAAAAACGTTCAATGTGCCGTAAAATTCTCAAACGGAGAGATTCCCTCTTTCTAGCAAATTTATAGATTCCCGATCGCGAGCTAATATTAAAAACGTTCAATGTGCCGTAAAATTCTCAAACGGAGAGATTCCATCTTTCCAGCAAATTCATAGATTCCTGACCGCGAGCTAATATTAAAAACGTTCAATGTGCCGTAAAATTTTCAAACGGAGAGATTCCATCTTTCCAGCAAATTCATAGATTCCTGACCGCGAGCTAATATTAAAAACGTTCAATGTGCCGTAAAATTCTCAAACGGAGAGATTCCATCTTTCCAGCAAATTCATAGATTCCTGACCGCGAGCTAATATTAAAAACGTTCAATCTGCCGTAAAATTCTCAAACGGAGAGATTCCATCTTTCCAGCAAATTCATAGATTCCTGATCGCGAGAGCTAATATTAAAAACGTTCAATGTGCCGTAAAATTCTCAAACGGAGAGATTCCATCTTTTTAGCAAACTCATAGATTCCTGATCGCGAGCTAATATTAAAAACGTTCAATGTGCCGTAAAATTCTGAAACGAAGAGATTCCATCTTTCCAGCAAATTCATAGATTCCTGATCGCGAGCTAATATTAAAAACGTTCAATGTGCCGTAAAATTCTCAAACGGAGAGATTCCATCTTTCCAGCAAATTCATGGATTCCTGATCGCGAGCTAATATTAAAAACGTTCAATGTGCCGTAAAATTCTCAAACGGAGAGATTCCATCTTTCCAGCAAATTCATTGATTCCTGGCCGCGAGCTAATATTAAAAACGTTCAATGTGCCGTAAAATTCTCAAACGGAGAGATTCCATCTTTCCAGCAAATCAATAGATTCCTGACCGCGAGCTAATATTAAAAACGTTCAATGTGCCGTAAAATTCTCAAACGGAGAGATTCCATCTTTCCAGCAAATTCATAGATTCCTGACCGCGAGCTAATATTAAAAACGTTCAATCTGCCGTAAAATTCTCAAACGGAGAGATTCCATCTTTCCAGCAAATTCATAGATTCCTGATCGCGAGAGCTAATATTAAAAACGTTCAATGTGCCGTAAAATTCTCAAACGGAGAGATTCCATCTTTTTAGCAAACTCATAGATTCCTGATCGCGAGCTAATATTAAAAACGTTCAATGTGCCGTAAAATTCTGAAACGAAGAGATTCCATCTTTCCAGCAAATTCATAGATTCCTGATCGCGAGCTAATATTAAAAACGTTCAATGTGCCGTAAAATTCTCAAACGGAGAGATTCCATCTTTCCAGCAAATTCATGGATTCCTGATCGCGAGCTAATATTAAAAACGTTCAATGTGCCGTAAAATTCTCAAACGGAGAGATTCCATCTTTCCAGCAAATTCATTGATTCCTGGCCGCGAGCTAATATTAAAAACGTTCAATGTGCCGTAAAATTCTCAAACGGAGAGATTCCATCTTTCCAGCAAATCAATAGATTCCTGACCGCGAGCTAATATTAAAAACGTTCAATGTGCCGTAAAATTCTCAAACGGAGAGATTCCATCTTTCCAGCAAATTCATAGATTCCTGATCGCGAGCTAATATTAAAAACGTTCAATGTGCCGTAAAATTGTCAAACGGAGAGATTCCATCTTTCCAGCAAATTCATAGATTCCTGATCGCGAGAGCTAATATTAAAAACGTTCAATGTGCCGTAAAATTCGCAAACGGAGAGATTCCATCTTTTTAGCAAACTCATAGATTCCTGATCGCGAGCTAATATTAAAAACGTTCAATGTGCCGTAAAATTCTGAAACGAAGAGATTCCATCTTTCCAGCAAATTCATAGATTCCTGATCGCGAGCTAATATTAAAAACGTTCAATGTGCCGTAAAATTCTCAAACGGAGAGATTCCATCTTTCCAGCAAATTCATAGATTCCTGATCGCGAGCTAATATTAAAAAACGTTCAATGTGCCGTAAAATTCTCAAACGGAGAGATTCCATCTTTCCAGCAAATTCCTAGATTCCTGATCGCGAGCTAATATTAAAAACGTTCAATGTGCCGTAAAATTCTCAAACGGAGAGATTCCATCTTTCCAGCAAATCAATACATTCCTGACCGCGAGCTAATATTAAAAACGTTCAATGTGCCGTAAAATTCTCAAACGGAGAGATTCCATCTTTCCAGCAAATTCATAGATTCCTGATCGCGAGCTAATATTAAAAACGTTCAATGTGCCGTAAAATTCTCAAACGGAGAGATTCCATCTTTCCAGCAAATTCATAGATTCCTGATCGCGAGCTAATATTAAAAACGTTCAATGTGCCGTAAAATTCTCAAACGGAGATATTCCCTCTTTCCAGCAAATTCATAGATTCCTGATCGCGAGCTAATATTAAAAACGTTCAATGTGCCGTAAAATTCTCAACGGAGAGATTCCATCTTTCCAGCAAATTCATAGATTCCTGACCGCGAGCTAATATTAAAAACGTTCAATGTGCCGTAAAATTTTCAAACGGAGAGATTCCATCTTTCCAGCAAATTCATAGATTCCCGACCGCGAGCTAATATTAAAAACGTTCAATGTGCCGTAAAATTCTCAAACGGAGAGATTCCATCTTTCCAGCAAATTCATAGATTCCTGACCGCGAGCTAATATTAAAAACGTTCAATGTGCCGTAAAATTCTCAAACGGAGAGATTCCATCTTTCCAGCAAATTCATAGATTCCTGATCGCGAGAGCTAATATTAAAAACGTTCAATGTGCCGTAAAATTCTCAAACGGAGAGATTCCATCTTTTTAGCAAACCCATAGATTCCTGAACGCGAGCTAATATTAAAAACGTTCAATGTGCCGTAAAATTCTGAAACGAAGAGATTCCATCTTTCCAGCAAATTCATAGATTCCTGATCGCGAGCTAATATTAAAAACGTTCAATGTGCCGTAAAATTCTCAAACGGAGAGATTCCATCTTTCCAGCAAATTCATAGATTCCTGATCGCGAGCTAATATTAAAAAACGTTCAATGTGCCGTAAAATTCTCAAACGGAGAGATTCCATCTTTCCAGCAAATTCATAGATTCCTGATCGCGAGCTAATATTAAAAACGTTCAATGTGCCGTAAAATTCTCAAACGGAGAGATTCCATCTTTTTAGCAAACTCATAGATTCCTGATCGCGAGCTAATATTAAAAACGTTCAATGTGCCGTAAAATTCTGAAACGAAGAGATTCCATCTTTCCATCAAATTCATAGATTCCTGATCGCGAGCTAATATTAAAAACGTTCAATGTGCCGTAAAATTCTCAAACGGAGAGATTCCATCTTTCCAGCAAATTCATAGATTCCTGATCGCGAGCTAATATTAAAAAACGTTCAATGTGCCCTAAAATTCTCAAACGGAGAGATTCCATCTTTCCAGCAAATTCATAGATTCCTGATCGCGAGCTAATATTGAAAACGTTCAATGTGCCGTAAAATTCTCAAACGGAGAGATTCCATCTTTCCAGCAAATCAATAGATTCCTGACCGCGAGCTAATATTAAAAACGTTCAATGTGCCGTAAAATTCTCAAACGGAGAGATTCCATCTTTCCAGCAAATTCATAGATTCCTGCTCGCGAGCTAATATTAAAAACGTTCAATGTGCCGTAAAATTCTCAAACGGAGAGATTCCATCTTTCAGCAAATTCATAGATTCCTGATCGCGAGCTAATATTAAAAACGTTCAATGTGCCGTAAAATTCTCAAACGGAGAGATTCCATCTTTTTAGCAAACTCATAGATTCCTGATCGCGAGCTAATATTAAAAACGTTCAATGTGCCGTAAAATTCTGAAACGAAGAGATTCCATCTTTCCAGCAAATTCATAGATTCCTGATCGCGAGCTAATATTAAAAACGTTCAATGTGCCGTAAAATTCTCAAACGGAGAGATTCCATCTTTCCAGCAAATTCATAGATTCCTGATCGCGAGCTAATATTAAAAAACGTTCAATGTGCCGTAAAATTCTCAAACGGAGAGATTCCATCTTTCCAGCAAATTCATAGATTCCTGATCGCGAGCTAATATTAAAAACGTTCAATGTGCCGTAAAATTCTCAAACGGAGAGATTCCATCTTTCCAGCAAACTCATAGATTCCTGATCGCGAGCTAATATTAAAAACGTTCAATGTGCCGTAAAATTCTCAAACGGAGAGATTCCATCTTTCCATCAAATTCATAGATTCCTGATCGCGAGCTAATATTAAAAACGTTCAATGTGCCGTAAATTCTCAAACGGAGAGATTCCGTCTTTCCAGCAAATTCATAGATTCCTGATCGCGAGCTAATATTAAAAAACGTTCAATGTGCCGTAAAATTCTCAAACGGAGAGATTCCCTCTTTCCAGCAGATTCATAGATTCCTGATCGCGAGAGCTAATATTAAAAACGTTCAATGTGCCGTAAAATTCTCAACGGAGAGATTCCATCTTTTTAGCAAACTCATAGATTCCTGATCGCGAGCTAATATTAAAAACGTTCAATGTGCCGTAAAATTCTGAAACGAAGAGATTCCATCTTTCCAGCAAATTCATAGATTCCTGATCGCGAGCTAATATTAAAAACGTTCAATGTGCCGTAAAATTTTCAAACGGAGAGATTCCATCTTTCCAGCAAATTCATAGATTCCTGACCGCGAGCTAATATTAAAAACGTTCAATGTGCCGTAAAATTCTCAAACGGAGAGATTCCATCTTTCCAGCAAATTCATAGATTCCTGACCGCGAGCTAATATTAAAAACGTTCAATGTGCCGTAAAATTCTCAAACGGAGAGATTCCATCTTTCCAGCAAATTCATAGATTCCTGATCGCGAGAGCTAATATTAAAAACGTTCAATGTGCCGTAAAATTCTCAAACGGAGAGATTCCATCTTTTTAGCAAACTCATAGATTCCTGATCGCGAGCTAATATTAAAAACGTTCAATGTGCCGTAAAATTCTGAAACGAAGAGATTCCATCTTTCCAGCAAATTCATAGATTCCTGATCGCGAGCTAATATTAAAAACGTTCAATGTGCCGTAAAATTCTCAAACGGAGAGATTCCATCTTTCCAGCAAATTCATTGATTCCTGACCGCGAGCTAATATTAAAAACGTTCAATGTGCCGTAAAATTCTCAAACGGAGAGATTCCATCTTTCCAGCAAATTCATAGATTCCTGACCGCGAGTTATATTAAAAACGTTCAATGTGCCGTAAAATTCTCAAACGGAGAGATTCCATCTTTCCAGCAAATCAATAGATTCCTGACCGCGAGCTAATATTAAAAACGTTCAATGTGCCGTAAAATTCTCAAACGGAGAGATTCCATCTTTCCAGCAATTTCATAGATTCCTGATCGCGAGCTAATATTAACAACGTTCAATGTGCCGTAAAATTCTCAAACGGAGAGATTCCATCTTTCCAGCAAATTCATAGATTCCTGATCGCGAGCTAATATTAAAAACGTTCAATGTGCCGTAAAATTCTCAAACGGAGAGATTCCCTCTTTCCAGCAAATTCATAGATTCCTGATCGCGAGCTAATATTAAAAAACGTTCAATGTGCCGTAAAATTCTCAAACGGAGAGATTCCATCTTTCCAGCAAATTCATAGATTCCTGATCGCGAGCTAATATTAAAAACGTTCAATGTGCCGTAAAATCCTCAAACGGAGAGATTCCATCTTTCCAGCAAATCAATAGATTCCTGACCGCGAGCTAATATTAAAAACGTTCAATGTGCCGTAAAATTCTCAAACGGAGAGATTCCATCTTTCTAGCAAATTCATAGATTCCTGATCGCGAGCTAATATTAAAAACGTTCAATGTGCCGTAAAATTCTCAAACGGAGAGATTTCATCTTTCCAGCGAATTCATAGATTCCTGACCGCGAGCTAATATTAAAAACGTTCAATGTGCCGTAAAATTCTCAAACGGAGAGATTCCATCTTTCCAGCAAATTCATAGATTCCTGATCGCGAGCTAATATTAAAAAACGTTCAATGTGCCGTAAAATTCTCAAACGGAGAGATTCCATCTTTCCAGCAAATTCATAGATTCCTGATCGCGAGCTAATATTAAAAACGTTCAATGTGCCGTAAAATTCTCAAACGGAGAGATTCCATCTTTCCAGCAAATCAATAGATTCCTGACCGCGAGCTAATATTAAAAACGTTCAATGTGCCGTAAAATTCTCAAACGGAGAGATTCCATCTTTCCAGCAAATTCATAGATTCCTGATCGCGAGCTAATATTAAAAACGTTCAATATTCCGTAAAATTCTCAAACGGAGAGATTCCATCTTTCCAGCAAATTCATAGATTCCTGATCGCGAGCTAATATTAAAAACGTTCAATGTGCCGTAAAATTCTCAAACGGAGAGATTCCCTCTTTCCAGCAAATTCATAGATTCCTGATCGCGAGAGCTAATATTAAAAACGTTCAATGTGCCGTAAAATTCTCAAACGGAGAGATTCCATCTTTTTAGCAAACTCATAGATTCCTGATCGCGACCTAATATTAAAAACGTTCAATGTGGCGTAAAATTCTGAAACGAAGAGATTCCATCTTTCCAGCAAATTCATAGATTCCTGATCGCGAGCTAATATTAAAAACGTTCAATGTGCCGTAAAATTTTCAAACGGAGAGATTCCATCTTTCCAGCAAATTCATAGATTCCTGACCGCGAGCTAATATTAAAAACGTTCAATGTGCCGTAAAATTCTCAAACGGAGAGATTCCATCTTTCCAGCAAATTCATAGATTCCTGACCGCGAGCTAATATTAAAAACGTTCAATGTGCCGTAAAATTCTCAAACGGAGAGATTCCATCTTTCCAGCAAATTCATAGATTCCTGATCGCGAGAGCTAATATTAAAAACGTTCAATGTGCCGTAAAATTCTCAAACGGAGAGATTCCATCTTTTTAGCAAACTCATAGATTCCTGATCGCGAGCTAATATGAAAAACGTTCAATGTGCCGTAAAATTCTGAAACGAAGAGATTCCATCTTTCCAGCAAATTCATAGATTCCTGATCGCGAGCTAATATTAAAAACGTTCAATGTGCCGTAAAATTCTCAAACGGAGAGATTCCATCTTTCCAGCAAATTCATTGATTCCTGACCGCGAGCTAATATTAAAAACGTTCAATGTGCTGTAAAATTCTCAAACGGAGAGATTCCATCTTTCCAGCAAATTCATAGATTCCTGACCGCGAGTTATATTAAAAACGTTCAATGTGCCGTAAAATTCTCAAACATAGAGATTCCATCTTTCCAGCAAATCAATAGATTCCTGACCGCGAGCTAATATTAAAAACGTTCAATGTGCCGTAAAATTCTCAAACGGAGAGATTCCATCTTTCCAGCAATTTCATAGATTCCTGATCGCGAGCTAATATTAAAAACGTTCAATGTGCCGTAAAATTCTCAAACGGAGAGATTCCATCTTTCCAGCAAATTCATAGATTCCTGATCGCGAGCTAATATTAAAAACGTTCAATGTGCCGTAAAATTCTCAAACGGAGAGATTCCCTCTTTCCAGCAAATTCATAGATTCCTGATCGCGAGCTAATATTAAAAAACGTTCAATGTGCCGTAAAATTCTCAAACGGAGAGATTCCATCTTTCCAGCAAATTCATAGATTCCTGATCGCGAGCTAATATTAAAAACGTTCAATGTGCCGTAAAATCCTCAAACGGAGAGATTCCATCTTTCCAGCAAATCAATAGATTCCTGACCGCGAGCTAATATTAAAAACGTTCAATGTGCCGTAAAATTCTCAAACGGAGAGATTCCATCTTTCCAGCAAATTCATAGATTCCTGATCGCGAGCTAATATTAAAAACGTTCAATGTGCCGTAAAATTCTCAAACGGAGAGATTCCCTCTTTCCAGCAAATTTATAGATTCCTGATCGCGAGCTAATATTAAAAACGTTCAATGTGCCGTAAAATTCTCAAACGGAGAGATTCCATCTTTCCAGCAAATTCATAGATTCCTGACCGCGAGCTAATATTAAAAACGTTCAATGTGCCGTAAAATTTTCAAACGGAGAGATTCCATCTTTCCAGCAAATTCATAGATTCCTGACCGCGAGCTAATATTAAAAACGTTCAATGTGCCGTAAAATTCTCAAACGGAGAGATTCCATCTTTCCGGCAAATTCATAGATTCCTGACCGCGAGCTAATATTAAAAACGTTCAATGTGCCGTAAAATTCTCAAACGGAGAGATTCCATCTTTCCAGCAGATTCATAGATTCCTGATCGCGAGAGCTAATATTAAAAACGTTCAATGTGCCGTAAAATTCTCAAACGGAGAGATTCCATCTTTTTAGCAAACTCATAGATTCCTGATCGCGAGCTAATATTAAAAACGTTCAATGTGCCGTAAAATTCTGAAACGAAGAGATTCCATCTTTCCAGCAAATTCATAGATTCCTGATCGCGAGCTAATATTAAAAACGTTCAATGTGCCGTAAAATTCTCAAACGGAGAGATTCCATCTTTCCAGCAAATTCATAGATTCCTGACCGCGAGCTAATATTAAAAACGTTCAATGTGCCGTAAAATTCTCAAACGGAGAGATTCCATCTTTCCAGCAAATTCATAGATTCCTGATCGCGAGCTAATATTAAAAACGTTCAATGTGCCGTAAAATCCTCAAACGGAGAGATTCCATCTTTCCAGCAAATCAATAGATTCCTGACCGCGAGCTAATATTAAAAACGTTCAATGTGCCGTAAAATTCTCAAACGGAGAGATTCCATCTTTCCAGCAAATTCATAGATTCCTGATCGCGAGCTAATATTAAAAACGTTCAATGTGCCGTAAAATTCTCAAACGGAGAGATTCCCTCTTTCCAGCAAATTTATAGATTCCCGATCGCGAGCTAATATTAAAAACGTTCAATGTGCCGTAAAATTCTCAAACGGAGAGATTCCATCTTTCCAGCAAATTCATAGATTCCTGATCGCGAGCTAATATTAAAAACGTTCAATGTGCCGTAAAATTCTCAAACGGAGAGATTCCATCTTTCCAGCAAATTCATGGATTCCTGATCGCGAGCTAATATTAAAAACGTTCAATGTGCCGTAAAATTCTCAAACGGAGAGATTCCATCTTTCCAGCAAATTCATTGATTCCTGGCCGCGAGCTAATATTAAAAACGTTCAATGTGCCGTAAAATTCTCAAACGGAGAGATTCCATCTTTCCAGCAAATCAATAGATTCCTGACCGCGAGCTAATATTAAAAACGTTCAATGTGCCGTAAAATTCTCAAACGGAGAGATTCCATCTTTCCAGCAAATTCATAGATTCCTGACCGCGAGCTAATATTAAAAACGTTCAATCTGCCGTAAAATTCTCAAACGGAGAGATTCCATCTTTTTAGCAAACTCATAGATTCCTGATCGCGAGCTAATATTAAAAACGTTCAATGTGCCGTAAAATTCTGAAACGAAGAGATTCCATCTTTCCAGCAAATTCATAGATTCCTGATCGCGAGCTAATATTAAAAACGTTCAATGTGCCGTAAAATTCTCAAACGGAGAGATTCCATCTTTCCAGCAAATTCATGGATTCCTGATCGCGAGCTAATATTAAAAACGTTCAATGTGCCGTAAAATTCTCAACGGAGAGATTCCATCTTTCCAGCAAATTCATTGATTCCTGGCCGCGAGCTAATATTAAAAACGTTCAATGTGCCGTAAAATTCTCAAACGGAGAGATTCCATCTTTCCAGCAAATCAATAGATTCCTGACCGCGAGCTAATATTAAAAACGTTCAATGTGCCGTAAAATTCTCAAACGGAGAGATTCCATCTTTCCAGCAAATTCATAGATTCCTGATCGCGAGCTAATATTAAAAACGTTCAATGTGCCGTAAAATTGTCAAACGGAGAGATTCCATCTTTCCAGCAAATTCATAGATTCCTGATCGCGAGAGCTAATATTAAAAACGTTCAATGTGCCGTAAAATTCTCAAACGGAGAGATTCCATCTTTTTAGCAAACTCATAGATTCCTGATCGCGAGCTAATATTAAAAACGTTCAATGTGCCGTAAAATTCTGAAACGAAGAGATTCCATCTTTCCAGCAAATTCATAGATTCCTGATCGCGAGCTAATATTAAAAACGTTCAATGTGCCGTAAAATTGTCAAACGGAGAGATTCCATCTTTCCAGCAAATTCATAGATTCCTGATCGCGAGAGCTAATATTAAAAACGTTCAATGTGCCGTAAAATTCTCAAACGGAGAGATTCCATCTTTTTAGCAAACTCATAGATTCCTGATCGCGAGCTAATATTAAAAACGTTCAATGTGCCGTAAAATTCTGAAACGAAGAGATTCCATCTTTCCAGCAAATTCATAGATTCCTGATCGCGAGCTAATATTAAAAACGTTCAATGTGCCGTAAAATTCTCAAACGGAGAGATTTCATCTTCCCAGCAAATTCATAGATTCCTGATCGCGAGCTAATATTAAAAAACGTTCAATGTGCCGTAAAATTCTCAAACGGAGAGATTCCATCTTTCCAGCAAATTCATAGATTCCTGATCGCGAGCTAATATTAAAAACGTTCAATGTGCCGTAAAATTCTCAAACGGAGAGATTCCATCTTTCCAGCAAATTCATAGATTCCTGACCGCGAGTTATATTAAAAACGTTCAATGTGCCGTAAAATCTCAAACATAGAGATTCCATCTTTCCAGCAAATCAATAGATTCCTGACCGCGAGCTAATATTAAAAACGTTCAATGTGCCGTAAAATTCTCAAACGGAGAGATTCCATCTTTCCAGCAATTTCATAGATTCCTGATCGCGAGCTAATATTAAAAACGTTCAATGTGCCGTAAAATTCTCAAACGGAGAGATTCCATCTTTCCAGCAAATTCATAGATTCCTGATCGCGAGCTAATATTAAAAACGTTCAATGTGCCGTAAAATTCTCAAACGGAGAGATTCCCTCTTTCCAGCAAATTCATAGATTCCTGATCGCGAGCTAATATTAAAAAACGTTCAATGTGCCGTAAAATTCTCAAACGGAGAGATTCCATCTTTCCAGCAAATTCATAGATTCCTGATCGCGAGCTAATATTAAAAACGTTCAATGTGCCGTAAAATCCTCAAACGGAGAGATTCCATCTTTCCAGCAAATCAATAGATTCCTGACCGCGAGCTAATATTAAAAACGTTCAATGTGCCGTAAAATTCTCAAACGGAGAGATTCCATCTTTCCAGCAAATTCATAGATTCCTGATCGCGAGCTAATATTAAAAACGTTCAATGTGCCGTAAAATTCTCAAACGGAGAGATTCCCTCTTTCCAGCAAATTTATAGATTCCTGATCGCGAGCTAATATTAAAAACGTTCAATGTGCCGTAAAATTCTCAAACGGAGAGATTCCATCTTTCCAGCAAATTCATAGATTCCTGACCGCGAGCTAATATTAAAAACGTTCAATGTGCCGTAAAATTTTCAAACGGAGAGATTCCATCTTTCCAGCAAATTCATAGATTCCTGACCGCGAGCTAATATTAAAAACGTTCAATGTGCCGTAAAATTCTCAAACGGAGAGATTCCATCTTTCCAGCAAATTCATAGATTCCTGACCGCGAGCTAATATTAAAAACGTTCAATGTGCCGTAAAATTCTCAAACGGAGAGATTCCATCTTTCCAGCAGATTCATAGATTCCTGATCGCGAGAGCTAATATTAAAAACGTTCAATGTGCCGTAAAATTCTCAAACGGAGAGATTCCATCTTTTTAGCAAACTCATAGATTCCTGATCGCGAGCTAATATTAAAAACGTTCAATGTGCCGTAAAATTCTGAAACGAAGAGATTCCATCTTTCCAGCAAATTCATAGATTCCTGATCGCGAGCTAATATTAAAAACGTTCAATGTGCCGTAAAATTCTCAAACGGAGAGATTCCATCTTTCCAGCAAATTCATAGATTCCTGACCGCGAGCTAATATTAAAAACGTTCAATGTGCCGTAAAATTCTCAAACGGAGAGATTCCATCTTTCCAGCAAATTCATTGATTCCTGGCCGCGAGCTAATATTAAAAACGTTCAATGTGCCGTAAAATTCTCAAACGGAGAGATTCCATCTTTCCAGCAAATCAATAGATTCCTGACCGCGAGCTAATATTAAAAACGTTCAATGTGCCGTAAAATTCTCAAACGGAGAGATTCCATCTTTCCAGCAAATTCATAGATTCCTGACCGCGAGCTAATATTAAAAACGTTCAATCTGCCGTAAAATTCTCAAACGGAGAGATTCCATCTTTTTAGCAAACTCATAGATTCCTGATCGCGAGCTAATATTAAAAACGTTCAATGTGCCGTAAAATTCTGAAACGAAGAGATTCCATCTTTCCAGCAAATTCATAGATTCCTGATCGCGAGCTAATATTAAAAACGTTCAATGTGCCGTAAAATTCTCAAACGGAGAGATTCCATCTTTCCAGCAAATTCATGGATTCCTGATCGCGAGCTAATATTAAAAACGTTCAATGTGCCGTAAAATTCTCAAACGGAGAGATTCCATCTTTCCAGCAAATTCATTGATTCCTGGCCGCGAGCTAATATTAAAAACGTTCAATGTGCCGTAAAATTCTCAAACGGAGAGATTCCATCTTTCCAGCAAATCAATAGATTCCTGACCGCGAGCTAATATTAAAAACGTTCAATGTGCCGTAAAATTCTCAAACGGAGAGATTCCATCTTTCCAGCAAATTCATAGATTCCTGATCGCGAGCTAATATTAAAAACGTTCAATGTGCCGTAAAATTGTCAAACGGAGAGATTCCATCTTTCCAGCAAATTCATAGATTCCTGATCGCGAGAGCTAATATTAAAAACGTTCAATGTGCCGTAAAATTCTCAAACGGAGAGATTCCATCTTTTAGCAAACTCATAGATTCCTGATCGCGAGCTAATATTAAAAACGTTCAATGTGCCGTAAAATTCTGAAACGAAGAGATTCCATCTTTCCAGCAAATTCATAGATTCCTGATCGCGAGCTAATATTAAAAACGTTCAATGTGCCGTAAAATTGTCAAACGGAGAGATTCCATCTTTCCAGCAAATTCATAGATTCCTGATCGCGAGAGCTAATATTAAAAACGTTCAATGTGCCGTAAAATTCTCAAACGGAGAGATTCCATCTTTTTAGCAAACTCATAGATTCCTGATCGCGAGCTAATATTAAAAACGTTCAATGTGCCGTAAAATTCTGAAACGAAGAGATTCCATCTTTCCAGCAAATTCATAGATTCCTGATCGCGAGCTAATATTAAAAACGTTCAATGTGCCGTAAAATTCTCAAACGGAGAGATTCCATCTTTCC
This sequence comes from Actinernus sp. WN-2022, assembly GCA_030867875.1. Classification (NCBI taxonomy): domain Eukaryota; kingdom Metazoa; phylum Cnidaria; class Anthozoa; order Actiniaria; family Actinernidae; genus Actinernus; species Actinernus sp. WN-2022. The sequence goes on along the minus strand of JAOWCC010001060.1, from coordinate 1,096 downwards.
AGCAAATTCATAGATTCCTGATCGCGAGCTAATATTAAAAAACGTTCAATGTGCCGTAAAATTCTCAAACGGAGAGATTCCATCTTTCCAGCAAATTCATAGATTCCTGATCGCGAGCTAATATTAAAAACGTTCAATGTGCCGTAAAATTCTCAAACGGAGAGATTCCATCTTTCCAGCAAATTCATAGATTCCTGACCGCGAGTTATATTAAAAACGTTCAATGTGCCGTAAAATTCTCAAACATAGAGATTCCATCTTTCCAGCAAATCAATAGATTCCTGACCGCGAGCTAATATTAAAAACGTTCAATGTGCCGTAAAATTCTCAAACGGAGAGATTCCATCTTTCCAGCAATTTCATAGATTCCTGATCGCGAGCTAATATTAAAAACGTTCAATGTGCCGTAAAATTCTCAAACGGAGAGATTCCATCTTTCCAGCAAATCAATAGATTCCTGACCGCGAGCTAATATTAAAAACGTTCAATGTGCCGTAAAATTCTCAAACGGAGAGATTCCATCTTTCCAGCAAATTCATAGATTCCTGACCGCGAGCTAATATTAAAAACGTTCAATCTGCCGTAAAATTCTCAAACGGAGAGATTCCATCTTTTTAGCAAACTCATAGATTCCTGATCGCGAGCTAATATTAAAAACGTTCAATGTGCCGTAAAATTCTGAAACGAAGAGATTCCATCTTTCCAGCAAATTCATAGATTCCTGATCGCGAGCTAATATTAAAAACGTTCAATGTGCCGTAAAATTCTCAAACGGAGAGATTCCATCTTTCCAGCAAATTCATGGATTCCTGATCGCGAGCTAATATTAAAAACGTTCAATGTGCCGTAAAATTCTCAAACGGAGAGATTCCATCTTTCCAGCAAATTCATTGATTCCTGGCCGCGAGCTAATATTAAAAACGTTCAATGTGCCGTAAAATTCTCAAACGGAGAGATTCCATCTTTCCAGCAAATCAATAGATTCCTGACCGCGAGCTAATATTAAAAACGTTCAATGTGCCGTAAAATTCTCAAACGGAGAGATTCCATCTTTCCAGCAAATTCATAGATTCCTGATCGCGAGCTAATATTAAAA